>JANHGN010012873.1:6253-73890 GCA_024605025.1 Megaceryle maxima | reverse complement strand
CGGTCCCGTGGTTCCTCCTTGTTTTTTTTTTTTTTTTTTTTTTTTTTTTTTTTTTTTTTTTTTTTTTTTTGTGGTGTCTGTGTGGTGTGGTTTGTTTTGTTTTGGTTTGGTTTTTTGTCCGAGAGGCCTTCTCGAGGTGGCTGGGAGCTCAGTGAAAAATGCTCCTGCTTTTGAGTGTATTTAATTTCAAGTGCAGACGTGCCCGGATCAAATTTTATGGGGGATGCGACTGCCATTTTTTGGGAACAGTGCTTCTCGGCTCCCCGTGGCCGCGTCTCCATCCCCGTGTGGTGGCACATGCTCGTACAAATGCGCTTCGCTTGACTTCAGTCCCTTGCTCCCTGCCTTACCTGATGCATCTTGAAGAGCCTGCTCCCTGTTTTAGGAAGTGCCGCTTTCTCCTCTCACGCGTACTCCGCGTGTTTGGGTCTCGTACAGATGCTTGGCCCGAACCCTACGGATGTGCCGAGACACGACCGGCTGCGTCTCCCAGGGAGCCATCGCTTTTCAGCGCTTCCACCCTTTGCTTACAGAAGGCCCAGCCGGGGGACAAAGGATCCCCCCACCCCCAGCTGGCCTGGGACTGGGCTGGCCCCAGCGGCCCCATTGTGAGTGCGGCCATGTGCATGTGAAAGGGTCTTTACATGTGCATTTGCACCAACCGTTGCTCTATTGTCACCGATTCATGTAATGAAGAGTCCCAAGGTATTCATTAACACCCCTTGTTTCATAAACATTTCTGGAGTAGAATTCTTAGCCAGCTGCTAATTCCGTGGAATAAACGATATATTGAGAGTGGTCCTCTTTAAAATGGCTTTTTTTTTTTTTTTAACAACCAGTTAACATATAGAAGTGCTTTAAGTCAGAGTGAGTAGAATCGTGCAAAATAGTCATTGTAAAGTTATGCATACTTAAAACTGTCCTTTGGTATTATGGCAGTGATTATTTTTTCCCCCGGTGATGAGGGAAGCATTTCAATGAAAGCCAGTCTTTTCTGGTCACGAGTCCTATTTGTTTTGCTGATCTCTGGTGCATTTTCAGGTAATTTCACATCACGTAATTTCTTTGAGGAAGCTTGTTCAGCAATTTTGCAAATCCAGTCCAAGGTATATATTTTTTTTCTTACTGCGAGGTAGTATGAGAAACCATGTTTTAGCCGTTGCTAAGGTTTACAGTGTTAGAGCTTCATCCTGTGATGGTTACGTGGAGGCTTGCATTGTGTCGGTCGGAGCTTGAGGAGCCACACCAGCAGTCTCTGTCTAGAGACTGAGAAAGAGCTTTGTGAAAGATGACATTTGACTACCAGATGCATTCAAAACCGGGGCTGCTGAGCATTACCCCATCTGCTTTGAGTAGAGCAGCAGGGGTTTTTAATGCCTATGTATTCATTATATAGAGGGAGTGGCTACATGTTTAATACAGGCCCTCATTAATTTTGTGTAGCCTACTAGAGTTCTCTAGTGTAAGCATGAAGAAATAAAAATCATAATGATCTCTTCCCTCAGCTTGCATCTGTTCCACAGGATCCTCACCAGGGTTTTCTGTCCCCTTTTTTTCTTTAAGGCTGTAATAGAAAGCCTTTAGGAATCACATGCATGTTATTGTACCTGTGCAACAAGGACCTAGGTGTCAGGCAGGGGACTGGAGGCAGCAGACAACTCGGTCAAATTATATTCTCACCGTGCTTCTTGACAGCGCGGGGCCAGCTGGTGCTGGGTGGCCTGCTGCTGCAGGAGCAGGGGATGAAAAAAATAAGATCTAACTTTCTATGGCAAATATCTACCCTCCTGGGCTTGTGCTCTCTGCAGGGCAGCTGTCTCCTCTCCAGTGAGTGCCAGATTTCTATGGTTTGAAGGAGTAGCCAGCAGTAAGTTCCTAGTGCTCCTAGAGGGCTTTGGAAAAGCCTGTGAGCAGCCCCCAAAGACTTAATTGCAGCCTCTGACATGCAAATGAAATTCTCACCACTTCAGTTTCCGATGCTGCCAAAGTCTTTCAGGTCTCGCATGTAGTAGGCATTGGTCGTGCTGTAGTGTGGCATACACGTGCTTACAGTGCCGGTCACTTCTAGAGTCACTGGAATGAAAGAAACAGCTGCAGAGCCTGATATAAGAAGAGATGTGCTTGTGAATTTTCTAACATGTTACTAACAGTAGTGAGAGTTTGAAACATGGTCAGAGACACTTTTCCATCTTTCCCTATCTTTAAAAGCTGATTTTTTTTCCCCTTTTGATTCAGAACTCCAGGATGTATATCTCAAATATTGATTTAAAGTCCTAAATAATTTGTGTGATAGCTGAAGATCTTGTAGCCATTTATCACAGATATTTTTTCCCCCTCATTGCTCGATGCCTGTGGAGATTGCTGTCACTGAGGCAGCAAAATTATTTCTGCTGTGAAAGAACTGAAGTTTGAAGCCTTTGGGTAGGATGCCAGAGTCAGGTTGTGAATTCTTGTTTAATCTTCATTTCTGACCTCTAATAGCAGCTGAGGAGGAGGGGCATGCTGGCTCCCCAGAGCTCCCAGGACCGAGACTCAATGTGTGTATAAAAGTCTGTCTTGCTCTCATTTTGTGCCTCTCCTGGCTTGGTTGCGTAATGGCAATGTTGCAAAACCCATGAGTTGAAAAATTCTTGACTTCTTTTTCACCTCCTGCTTTGGGTAGTACCTGCAGAAAGAAGACTGTTGTTCAGTAGCATGCCTACTCATTTATGGGTGTAGAGTAGCAGGGCAAAAACTCTAGATTGGCAGCTTTTAAAGTGAGGCACAAAAGAAGTTGGTTTTATGTGCTGTTAAATTAAAGATGCCATTGACAGTCATGATTTCCTGTGATATAAAATACAAAGCAGTTATTATACATCCTATGACTTAGTGTTATGGTGCCCTTATTGCTGGTTTAAATTAATATGTTGAGGGTGAACTGTGGTGAGGGTGGCAAGGACACGAGTCCTCTTCTGCTGTCTCAGCTACACAGATGGCAGTCCTTGGGCAGCAGTGGGATGGGAGAGGATGATGTCCTATGCCCTGGCAGAAAACTGGTGCATCTTCCTTGTCAAAGTCCTCTCATACTGCTACAAACCTCTTCCTCTCCTCTCGTTTATGGGGAGAGACAAGCTTTCAGGCTTCGTCTGCTGAATGATCCAACTTATTTTTTTAGTACGACAACTTGTGGGAATAGTGCTGCTTGTCTGCAGATGTCACAAAAGATATGATGAAAGTAAGGGGGGGGGAACCAAACAACTCGGGGAAACAGCATGATTTGAAGTCTGTTTACACACAAGCAGTGTACAAAGGTATTAAACCCAATTGCACTGAGAGAACTTTAAAGTGCTAGGCAGGGGATGCAGGCTGTGATCTTTATCAGGGGCTAACCTAAAAATTCATTGCAGTATAAGCTTACCCTAAGGTGAGCCTTTTGATTTCTGTGCGGGCTGTGGAATGGATATTTACATTTCATCGTTCCCTAGTTATTCCTTTGTTTACATTTAGTTTCCCTTGTTTTGTGAATATAGGTCACAACCATAGACTATTTTGCCCTGCTCTTAATAATGAAAAATTCATGATGAACCTTGAGAAAAATGTTTCCCTGTGTAGTGAGTGAGGTAATAAGTAAAAAAATTAAAATAAATAAATAAAAAATAAAATAAAATAAAAAAAACCCCACAAAACTTCAATGCCTTTTCTAGGGGGAGAAGTTATCCCTCTATATTGAAAAGGAAATAGAGCATTAGGTGAATTTTAGAAGATCTTTATTGTGTCTGATGTCTTTAAATCTATGATGCTGGTTGGCTGGAGTGCAAGTCAGTCCATTAAAGAAATGTCAAGTGTAATTTTGGAAGAGATATGTTTTAAAACAATACATGCATAAAAAATAGCATAAGGAATTTGCCTCTGGGCTGCTGTGAGGGTGACACATTAATTGTCACAGATGAAGAGGTAGACCCCCCTTGAAGCTCATGATTTCACTGTTGATGATTTATTAGTCTTGCCACTCATTAGAGGGGGACACATGTGCTATTCTCATAGCATTTTAAAAGATGGGCTGTCTTAGCTAAATATTTTAGCAACAAGCTTGTAACTTTCCAAGATCTATGGATGCCTTTATATTACCTCTCCCAAAACGTGCTTTCATGTAGATTTTAATTGAGCAGCAAGTACAGCTTGCTTTTCAGTACTTTTTTTTTCAGTACTTTTTTTTTTGTTGCTTTATGAAAAATATTGTTGGTTTTTTTTTTCCTCTCTTTCTCAGGATGTATTGAAATGCAGACAGTTAAACCAGTGGTTCTTGTATAGTACATAATAAATCATATCTTGTCCTTTTTTTCCCCCTTTATACTTCCTGTTCAGTTTATTCAATTCAGCTCTGTAGTGAGATCAGCTAGATGATGCTGTTGCAGCAGAGCCAAGATGGTGATGCTGTGACAAGTACTCCCCCTCCCCCCCCAAGTGTTTATTGCAGCTCGGTTGGTTTCTCTGCCAGTATTCATCTTGGTCTGCACATGTTGGAGGTTTCTTTTTCTTTTCTTTCTCTTTTCTTTTTTTTTTTTTGTACCTTTTTTTTTTCTTTTGTTCCTCCCAAGCATGCCTTGCTTCTGAGCTGAGAAATTCCACTCTTGTCCTGAGAGTGATGATGACCCTCACTGGTGAGTTTAAATACAGGAAGAACAAGTGATGTTGTACAAAGAACAGAAATGAAGGCCTTTCACATGTGCCTTCTCTCTAAGCCTTGGAAATGACTGCCTGGAGATATTTCCCTGCCTTCTGTAGGCATTTCTGTCCATATGCTGCCATTGTAGCAGAATGCATCAAATTTTAGATCTATAGTGCACTAAGAAAACATAGCAGAGAACATAAGCATAAGAATCTGTTATCTGGGCATGGCTTTATTCATTGTGCTGCCTCCAAAACAAAATTTCCTGAGTTTTTCTTGTTACAATAAGATATTCTTGTTTAGTGATGTGCTGGATAGGGATGTCATGTGACTTTTTTGGTCCTAAGATTATCTGTGGTTGAAATGCTTTTACTAACTCTTTCCACAATTGTTTGGTGGTTGGTTTGTTTGTTTGTTTGTTTTTTCCCCTACATCACCAGATTTAGAGGCAATCGAGGTTTTGATAGTTTTTTCAGGAATAAGCGTTTATGAAAAAACACATCATGCTAACTTTGTTCCTTCTCAAGGCACTGAAGTGCATCTGAAATACACTTCTATATCATGTATTGATTTTTATATATGCTGAACGACAATATAGTTCAGCTTCAGTAGCAGAGTCTAAATTGTAAGATTCTTATTAAAAAAAAATAAAAATAATGCCATGGATTTGAAATACCATCACCAGGTTTATCTGGTGGTCTTGTGCCCCCACAAAAGTGTGAGCATCTCTGTATGGTTGTGCATGTGGGAAATACAGCATGAAGGTGATGTCTGGTTGAATTGTGAAGAGCAGTGCAGAAGATGATGTTGAGGGCTCTGGCCACACCATTTTTCCTCTGTCCTGGAGCTGGGAACAGCTTGTGAGCATCTGCAGTGGAGGGGGAAGGCCTGACTGGGGATATGCCAGAGCAGAAACAAAGGCTGCTGAGATGATCTTTTCCTACTGGGATAGCAAGAATGGGGGGGGACGTAGGGGAACCGTATGTCTTTCAGAACTTTGACTGCCTGTCTTTGAGAAAGATGTTCCCAGAGAGTGCTGCCTGGAAGTGATGCCTCCTTTCTTGTGCCTGAAGGTATTTGTGTACATTTTCTAAAAGGTTGTTATTCTTGCCTTTAGAGAGGACTCACTGTAGTGTGGCCACAACAGGTGGAAGTTCAGGTCCGTGCTGGAAGAAACTTGCTCGCTCTTGTCCCCTGACACGTAACCTGTATGTCCATCAGCAGCCCAGAAGGGAGAGGTGAAGGTGCTACAGGCTAAATATTCATCCTGGGGCTTGAGCTTGCCCCAGCAAACTCTGCTTTTTGTCTGTTAGTGATTTATTCCTTCTGTTCAGTAGCCTTAATGTTGCGTGGCTGTTTGCAGGGGGTGTGCGTATGTTTATTTAAAGTCTTGCCTGTGTAAACTTCTCAGCTCTTTGCCAGAGTCTAAAATGGAATGGTGCAACTTTTAATCAGTAAGGCCTTCAAATAGTCAATATAAAAGCCACCAGGATCAGACTTGAAGAATATTTCATGGGTTTCAGACAGTACCTGGAGACTTAAATTTGATTTGTCTTAGAAATTGCTTGCAAAACTGCATTGTATGTGTGTTTATTTCTAGGGCATCCTAGAAATATTTCTAGGGCATCCGTATTTTTATTTTACATGTTAGTAAATAGTAGTTAGCTCCGAAACAGGAAGCCTGTAAAAATAGTTGTGTGCCTGGACACGTGGAGAGTGGTGAACAATGTAATTGTGCATTTTTCCTGATGGTTCAGCTTCTCAACAGGGTACCCAGCCTGACATAGACTTGTTGACTGGCTGATCAGGGGTCAATTTTAGTCCCTTAGTTAATTTTCAAGGATTTTGAAGTATGAGCCTATGGTTTCATTCTTCTAGTTTTGATTGGGGTTTGTTTTTCTAGTTAATTATGGTCATTCATATCACATTATTTCAGTTGCTGTTAGCCTATTATTGTAGTGCAGTGTCATTCTAGAAAACCTGACATTCTTCTGTTTCTTCAGATGTATAAACCTAGCTCTATTTACCATAAGTGTGTAATGAGGTGGTTCTTTCTTTCTGCTCTTGTATGACTTGGAAATGTTTTGTCTATCTTTTATGTTTTATCCAATTAAAAAAAAAAAGTTTGGTGTATAAAATCATATTTTGAAAATGCTGGTGTATTCCAGGAGCTTTCTAAAGATAACTGTAAGGTGATACTGCAATTCTCCTTTTCTACAGCTGAAACTTTTTCCATTTGTAGTCAACAGAGCGACTGGGTGGTGGACTTGGTGGCACATTTTGCTATTTGAATTGGTGTTTCCTTTCTTCCGTTTTCCTTTTTTTTTGTTTGTTTGCTTTATTTTTTGGCAGTCTATTTGAATATGATTTACTGTACTTCTTGCTGTAAATGCATTGGAAATGATTCAGTGTCAAACACTTGCATAGCATGAGAATTAAAAAAAATAACTCCCGAAAATCCCCCCCCAAAACATTTTAAACACAGTGAACGTTAATTGATTAGCATTGACTTAGTGGATATAATGGAACTTGCTTCCTCTAAACCTGCTCTAAAATTCACACTATGAATCTGTTAAACCAGACTGCATTATATTGACAACTTAGAGAAGACTTTTTTTTGTCTTTGTCAGAAAAAGAAGAAATTACGAAGAATGTGCCTCCAGTGTAGAGAAAATTGAGCATGCTTGCAAAATGGCTTAAAAACCTGAATCTGAATTAAAAAAAAAAAAGTGAAATAAAATCTAGACAATTGCAGAAAATATTTAATGGCTGGAAAAGCCAGGCTGTCTTCATGAGTGTATGAAATCCATCAGGTAACTAACTTCCATCTAGTTAATGCTTTTACCACGGTAGCATATCAGGGTGATACTAAACACTGGAGTTTACCTTGATATCTAAGACAGTATCACAAAATACAGCACTTCATAATAAGATATGTGCTGATGCTTTTAGTAACTCTTGTTTCTATTGTCCATTGGGAGTTACATTGAGTGAGTAAAACTGATTTTTCTGTCGCAAAGTTTTCCAATCTAAATTAAACTCCTTAGTCTACATCATATTAAGTGTAAGGTGCTTTCTAAGATTTTAAAACAAATCTAAAGTACTTGTTTATGCCGGGAGCATAGCTGTGTGTAGAGGGAATTCATTAGTAGTATTACACCTTCCTTTTGACCTTGGATTAATCTCAAGTTTTCACTGTATGTGCCCAAAGGTGGGGATCCATAACAGTGGCAAAGATTGACATGAGCTCCAGGTTTGTTCCTGTGTTTTACGCCAGCTTAATGTAGTGAAAACCAAATTATTCACAGGAAATGTGCTCTGGCCAAAGTGAGTAGAACCCTGATTGTTTTCTATGCTTAGCTTTAGCAATACATGTGTTCAGTTTTACTTCTATGGAAATGCCCCGTTAGTGAACTTAAATCTTTAAATTGGTAAACACAAATTTGTTTGTGAGTTTGGGGTATTGTTATTTATAGGTTTTGAGATGCTGCCGTGGGCAGAGATGTGGTTTTGTTGGAGCTTTGCAAACTGAAAGGTAACTCTTGCCATGCCGTTGACAGTGTAAATACTGTTCCTGCATTTGCAACTGCTGGGGACTTTGCCAGGAAGGGTTTTTTTGTGTTTATGCAGAGGGGCTTCTTGGAGAGTCTGGCTTTCTGCAAATGCTATACTTTGCTCTCAAACACTTCTGTGCAAGCCAACACTACTGTAACAATCCCCCCCCCCCCCTTATTCTCCACAATGCAACAAGTACACAATGAATAATGCAAAAACCTAGTCAAAATTAGTGCTTATTTTTAACTTTATGTATATGTTTGCTGGTTTATTTCTGACTCTGTTACAAAGCTTGTGGTGAACTCAAACATCTGGAGCCGAGCACAAATCCTTGCTGCCTCTTCAGCTGTGGGCTGCCAGTTTCCCAGTTTACAGCAGGGTGGCTGTGCTGCCAAGGCAGCTGTACCTGCAGCACATCACTGGCTGGGGTGCTGGAGCTGAATCCTTTGCCATTCCCTGTGCTTTCTCTGACTTAGGATGGCCGTGGGAGTTGCAGTCCCTTGTCCTTTTGAGTTTCCAGTGCTGCTCTCTTGTTCTGCAGTTTCAGAAGGAGGGGGTGTCAGTTTTGGGATTGGGGAGGGCCAGCAGAAGTTTGCAGAATGGCAGTAGTACAGGTTTTATGTCTGTCATAGTTGCTGCCATGAGGCACTTGTGTGGTGGGTATTTGTGACATTGTTAAACTAAGGTAGTAAACTTTGGTCTCTTTCTAGTTTTCAACCTAAAAGTAACTTAATCTGTTCTGCTGCTGGTCTTCTGAATGGATGACACGTGATTATACAGCTTCCATTGAAAAATACACTCAGATCATATTGATATTACTAACAGTAATATAAAAACTACATATCCCTTTTGGGGGGGGGGTTTATGAATTATTTTCTCAAGGGGGTGGGAGAAGCCTGCATGTTACAGGGACTCAACTATAGTTGTAGTTCATCTCTAGCAGCAGTGCACTTAGAGGATAACAGAGTTCTGTGGAAACAATGCTTTTTATGGTTTTATCTTTAAAAATAGAGCAAGGTTATTTAATGGCTGGCGGGGAGGAAAAAACCCTATATAAACAAAGTGAAGTAGGTTGTGTTATCCCAAGAATCAGTATTTGTTTTAGAGCACTTGCTGTTACCCATTGTGTATTCTAGTTATACGTTGAGAAAAGCCTGCAGACTGAGGGAGCTGTTTAATGGAAATGCTTTAAGCCTTGGCTGTTTGTGCAACTTGAATTTATCTTTCACAAAGGTAGAGAATATATTTCTTTTTGTGAGATACAACTACGTCTTTAAACTGATCATTAGCCTTAGTAGATAAATAAAACCATGTATGTATGTAGCACATAGAGCAAACTAAACAGCATGCGGAGTAAGATTAGTTTGTGCCTTTACTTTTCTTCTACATTTCTTACCAGCTTGTTCGTGATCCATTTTTAAAGATTTAGCTGCTAGAATGGTTATTATAAAAATGAGAAATTTACCTTTTTCTTCTAGAAGTATAACAAATTTTCCATGTGGAATAAAACACCTGTGACATCCTGCATGTTTTTTAGATACCATGCCCTAAAATGTAAGGGTGGTGGGATGGGAGAGGATGTGAGAACAATAAGGGCAAGATGAGATACACATTTAAGGTGGTAAGTTTCTGAACTAAGAAACCCTTCAGTCTGATGTGAAGGTGTGAGGGGCCAGTACCTTTGTCTAATATGGGCTGTAAGCAGTGGCTAAGTCTTCAGTTTTATTTAATCACCTTTTTCTCTGAGGAAGAGTTTGGCAAGACTATTTTAGAACTTTATTTTTCATTTTGGATCACAGGTGTTTCATGTACAGTAAGCATGTTTGAAAGGGCTCTCCTGCATATGTGGATGCAAGAGTTGAGGAATGAGCTGAGCCTGCTTGAGGACATTATGTTCCCATCAAGGTTTTGCATCCCTTGCTTCACGCTTGGATCTGAATCTCTTCACCTGGAAAGCAGGAATGGCAGGTGGCAATGCTTTTTGCTTCGAGACTTCACTGCACTTTATTCAGCTTGTTTCCTACCTCTGCTCTTGATTTCTGGACCAAGCACAGCACCAGTGTTAACCTCTTTGAATTCTTACATATTCTGTTCCCAGTTATAATTTCTGCCTTTCAAATCCCTTTGCAAACTCAATCATTGCAAAGCTGTTTTTATTGGAAAATAATAAAATAAATAGATAATAGGGACTTAAACTCCTGTGGTAGGCTGGATCTGGGATACAAAGGCCTTCACTGGTGACATACAATTTTTTTTTTTTTTTTCCCCCAACATGCTTTTGTTTTCCTATTCTGTTTAGCTAAATAGCACTCCAGTTTCAGTGGAGTGTAAGATGCACCTTTAATTTTCAAATATTTGATGGTGTTTCCATATCTTACTGCAGCCTTTCATATTGACAGCTTGATGTTTTGTATAAATTAACGTGGGAAACATACATACTTTGGCAACTCAGAAAAAGGTAAATTGTGTTTTGACAGTTGTAGAGACTTAGAAAGATGCTTTGGAGGGTGTTGAATTTTAATGACAGAGACGGCTAAGACAGCTCATACCTCAGCTGATTGCTTCAGACTCTGTACCTGCAGCCCTAGGAATACAACTTTATTGTTTTGCAGTTATCTGTTATTTTAAAGTTGCCTCTGCAACTCTGTGCAATGTACAGATGGAGATTTTTCTGCTTGCGGAAGTAAAAGTCGGGGATGTGAAAGCTGCTTATGTCACCCTGAGGTTAAATGAGTAACTTTCTCTATGATTTTGTGGTCTTTCATGATTGGGAGTCTGCATGCATATTGCGTGTGTGTAACTGGAAGCATGAGAGTTATGGTTGTCTTTCTGCTCAGTACTGCTTTGGCAATTTTTATATTACCAATGGGTATCTTGAGGTTTTATTGTATCCCATCGTCATGTAACCCAGTCCTGCTGACCACACCAATTTAGTGTCGTGTTCAGGGTAAGCGTTTGACATATGCCTGTTTTGTTCTTTTAGCCAAAACAGGATCTTGCCATCTTCACAAGCCATTCAGTGTGCCAGCTCAGTGGGTCTCCACCCCCAGAGATAGTGTAGGTGAAAGCATCTTAACCTTCCTCCTGAAGCACACTAAATGAGCCTGTGTTCCTGGCACGTGGCAAGCTGGGCAGTTATCCTGCAGTGAGGAAAGGTGGTTGACTCATGGGAGTGATACATCTCATGTGAATCTATTGCATGGGCCATCCTGCTGTTAACATAGCCTGCTATTTTTATGTTTTCCATATCTTACAGCTTGAAAAAGACACCAATTTATTACTTTTTTTTTCTTCCAGTACTATAAAGGAGTATTTCAATTTTTCATGGTCTGGTTAATGAAGGAAACGCATTCTTTGCTGCTAAAATAATTGTTGAGTATCCCTAGTGTCCTAATACCAGGTCAGGTTGCTTAGCTAGGTTCTGAGAGCAGGGGAGAACTTGTCACATCTGCTTGAAACTTCAAGTTTGAGCATTAGCAGTCCTTTCTGTGTGGGTCCCAAATGAGTCTGCTAAACTTCTCTGTAACTGTATTGCACACCAAAAGGTTCTTAGGATTTCCTAAAAATAAATATGAAGCCCATAATATGTGTATTTCCTAGTTAAAGAGGAAAAAAATAATCATCTCTTCTAAGCCCCAAAGCAAAAAGTATTGTGTAGGCTGATCCTCCTTAATGTGGAAAATGAAGGCAGAGTGAAAATTAGACTAGCTCCCAATAGTTTGCTCATGCTTTTACCAACTATTTTTTAAACATCTTTAAATTCAAAGTGTGAACATATTTTATTTAACAACGTGTGACAGAAGGCATAGGCTTTTCTTTCTGTTTTCTAGCAACCCATACTTTTCAAATGCTGGTGGATATTGGTATGAAATGTGATTTCCAACATAAGAAAAGAATTCCCAGCAGTGTTTGAGGGGAGGAGGGAAAAAAGGATTTGGATTGACTTATTCCATTTTAGCTGAGGTACTGAGGATTTAAATTCTTGCATTTGGCTAAAATGAGTGTCATTTTTTCATCTCATTAAAGTATCTTTGTTTTATCCCATCATGATCCAGAGTGCATGCAGCTCTTTGCAGGTGAAGTTACAAGGTACAGTCATTCATTGCCATGTTAACGTTGTAGTTTGCCTCAGGGGCTCTGTTTTGGAGCAAGTCAGGGCTGATCGTGTGCACATTGATGCATATTGTGGGGCAATCCTGAGAGCACAAATTGGATTCATTTCAGATAGCACCAAGCCAGATGACTGACACCCACAGTGTACTTACAGCACTTCACCTCTCAGTCCTCTCTCCGTTATGGGGACCTTGGAGCTGATCTGAAATACAACTCCTGAAATGTGCATGGTGCAAATCTTGATTCCTTAAAACCAACAGTGTTACTTGACTCACCCATTTCTAGTGGGCGATCTGAAATGATAATGTAGGTGTATCCAGGAAGCCTTCTGAGCGGCCTGCAAAGAGAGTAAGATTTCTTCTCTAGCTTGGATGAACTTGCTGGAAAAGTCTTTTATTTCTAAACTTTTGTGGAGATGTTTGTCAAGGTATATTGGTTTCTCAGTTGGAATACTCCTTTTGGTTCTGAGTAACAATATTAGCCAGCATATTTATTTTATTAGGCATCACTAGTTTCTGGAGCTCCTTGGTGAATTTTGGCAGTTGCTAGCTGGCTTCTCTTTTGTGATGGTGGCTATTAATGTGTTTTACTTCTGACTTTTTAAGTTCATTACTAAGTCAAGTAGCTTAAAATTTAACACCATAGCTGCTAGAGTAATGCAGATAAAGCCCAAATATTAATTATTAACAACCACTTAAGCATAGTTAGCATTTCTCTTGCTTTGGTATCACGTAAGACTGTCATGCAATGCCTCCTTTGGGTACTTTCTTACATCAGCTGTTTCAAAGCCTTTCAGTTATGAGCTTTGCTTGTTAGTCTTGTGACTCCAGATACCATTAAAAACAAGTACAGGTCTGTTGGGCTCATGACCCCAGTCATAACTGCTGTGACCCTACTTGGGGGCCATGATCCCTTGTTTGGGACTTGCTGTATTAGAACAATAGGAAAGAGTTGTCTTATGCTAATGCGTTAGGAGGCAAATGCAAATAACTGTCAAGAAAGCAGTGATACAGATTAATCATGCAGAGGGCTGTTGTATTCCAAAGAAAAACTGAAAAAATAGAGCTTCTACATGTTCAGTGTCTTAGGACCAACTTCCCATTGATTATGTACCTCTCATTTAACAACAAAATAACTGGGGAAACCCCCCTCCTGCATCTTAGGCAGATTTATGAAAGTACATAAACATTCAGCATTAATTTTTTGCAAATACTCATTTTCTTTGGAAAGTAAAATAAAGGCTTTAAAGTGAACATTGTGTGACAAACCATTCTCCATCACACCCTCTAGCCGTTCCAAGATAGAGATGCTATCTCGCATTGAGAACTTGTGTCAAAGTTCAGGTTTGTTTTATAGTTCTTAAACCAGTGGTTTGTAATGAAGATAGTGATGACCTTGCCTTTTTAATGTCACAACTGTAACTTTGTCTTTTTGAAGGAAGAAACTTGAGTATATTGTTCTAACATTAAATTTTCTTCACTGTTTTCATACCACTAGTAAGGATGCAGTAAGTCCACCTCTCTTGTCAATGGGTGTGGTTTATCCCTGTTCTGGATTAATTTATGCCAAATGTGCCTTTTTTGTTTTAATTAGTGAGGTTTTGTTACTTGAGAAAGGTGACTGTCATTGTCCTTTGAAAACAGAAGGGAAAAACTGCTCTTTGGAAAGAGAAGAATTGACGCTGATTCAGGTTTAGATGCTGGCTGTGTTATCTCACCTTTCCAATCTTAGAAGTGATTTGAAGCTTTTAACTAGTGAAAGTTAGAAGGTAAAAATCACAAACTGTAATATTGAAAATACAAAAGGCCTTTTTAGCACTTCATGACTCTACGTGACTTACTGTGATGGCAGCACTTTTAAGGAGGTCAAGAACCCATATGTACATCATACCTGACCATATAATATATGAAAGCAGCCAAGGGTGATGTCCTTTCTGTCTTTACTAATAGGAGTGGTTTTGATTTATGGACAAGCAGAATTTACACTGTTCAGAAATGTCTTGGTTCATAGAAAATGTGACTGAATTTCAGTCAACAGCAGTATGTCCTCCCCAGAGACAGCTTCCAGGACCTCTGGGTGGCAAACAAAATGTGGGATGGTGGTCTGCAGTTCTGCAAAATATGTCTGAGACTCCTGGGTTTTGTGTCTGTCCATGAGGGGTGGTGTCACTTGTGGGCAGGCTTTGCTTTAATGGGCATGAGAGCCCATGCTTCTGCTTCCAGAGGTGCAAGGCAACTCTGTTCAGTCACCCTGCTCCCCTCTGTACCCTTGGGCTGACCAAGTAGCTTGGAACTAAAGGTGAGGAGTGAACCCCTGTCCTTGGTCATTACACCCAATAGCTTGGTAGACATTTGTTGACTGCCATTAGTAGTGGCTTAGCACTGTTGAGGGAAGCAATGTAACCTATGAAATCCATTCCATGAAAGTAGTAGAGGCTTTGTAAGAGGCAGTTCAGGACAATGCCAGGAGATTCTGGTTTCAAAGATCTGACTGTATGTTGCATGGATGCAGGGCTGGTATCTCTTAAACTCTCTTGAGGATCACCCCTGACAGTAACATGATGCATTGCTATGGTTTCTGTTCAGTCTCTCATAATATTCAGTGATACTGGCATTCACCATGGGTGTCCTCTGTGCTTGTTACTCAGTTAAAGATAAGACTCTCCATCATCCTTTTATAACTTGGTAGACTTCTCCAAGCCGACTGATGTGGTAGATACGACTTTCTGTGGCTGTGGTTTCACCACCAAGATCCATTGAATGCCAGGCCTGCTGACAAGTGCTGGTTTGCTTTATACCTTGAAGGACAAGGTCAGGCTGAAGAGGTATTTTAAATTTCTTCTGGGGGTGACCTTAGGACCCACTCTGCTGCGTGCAGCTGGAATGTCGTCTTGCTTTCTCAAAAGTAAATTTATTTCTTCAGGGTTCTTCCTGTTGCACACAGCTTCCCAATCTGCTCTTTGGTAAGAGAGACAGTCTGGTGCTTTATTCTCCTGTGAAACAGCCTGAGGGAAGTTGATCAGTGGCCAGGCACACCAAAAACAGTGCCCAGGCTCGTGCCACTTGGGAGCTGCATGTATTGTGTGGTAAGAGACTGGTATTTGAGTTCAGAATTGAAGAGATTTCCCTTTAACAGCTCCAAATACATCAGGTTTATAGGACTCTGGAGTAGTTAAAATGTCTCTTAGGGAAAATATGCACTTAAGGGCTTGCAGTCGTGAGCACTACTAAGTAGTGTCCGCAACACAGTGTGTGAGGTGTAGGGTGCTGTTTATTGAACACCTTCGTGGTTACTGAACGCTTTATCCTGGTGCTTGTTTGTTCTGTCACTAATTTTTTTTAGCATGTTCTAATTTAAATTTGAATTTCTTAGACTGCCTTTGCAAACCTCTAATCATTTTCAGTGTCACCTGTTAAAATTTGAGGACAATTATAGCTGTGGGGGGAAAAAAAGGCACGTTATTATGACTGCTTATCTCGTGATGTTATCCTGCTAATATATTAACTTTAGTGAAACTGAAGTAAGTACTTGAGCTGTCGAGTGCAGCTAACTACTCTTAGAAGAGAGGGAACAAGCCTGCTGAGATGCAGCATTGGCCCTACCGGCTTTGCCTTGGCTTCATGACAGAATGTTACTCAGAAGCATAATTCTTATTTATTGTCTTTCATCAAGCAGAAAACAAGTAGTCAAATACTCTTTCCTGCCTTAACAAGGGTTTTATCACCACCTCATGTTTCTGTGCTTGGAGGCAAATAGCTCTTTGTATCTAAAGCCTCCATTCTGAGATAGACCTGCAAAGAGCTTCCGTCTGGAAGTCTCATCAGTACTTTGATACATAACTGCACTGTCTTGTGGTGGGAGGGGGCTTCGGTAGATAGCAGAAGCTGTAGTAAATCTGTATGTTGTGCTAGTCGGAAATTAATGACCTTAGTTTCTTCTGTGTCTGGAAGGCTGCAAACATTTCATCTTTGACACACTGAAATACAATGCCAATGTGTTGTCAGGGAAGAAGGTAATTAGCATTTTCAGTAGCTAATGAGCAAACACTTGATTTTTACAGGCTGTGGATATGTTGACCAAACATGTTTGTTTTCTAACTTATTTTCTATGTGCTCTCTAAAACTGTAAAGAATAGTATTTTCTCAATTGATTTAATGAAATGTCAGCTGAAAGTGTTAGCATCTTGAATTTGAAAAGAAACTGCATTTTTCATGCTACCTACATCATCAGAAGACAGTCACTTTCACTGTGCACTAAGCTTCTGAGTAGACTTTGGGACATTTAAAGATTGCAGCATTTCTGTGAGGGTATTTAAGAAATACTTTGCTTATTCCAAGTTAGCTTGATCTTCTAGTGGATATTCACTGCTGTTGAGTCTAAAAAGCAATTTAGAGAGGTAGCCCTCCTTTTAAAAAACATTAAGACCTCCAAGGGTCACCTGGTATTCGTATAGATCTTCTGGAAGGGAAAACATGCATTTTAATGGTTTTGTAGTTCCTGGCAAATGATCTGTGTAGACAGTTATTGAAAAAGTTGCTGCTAACAAAATAGTGGGTAACATTTACTTTCATTCACGTGGAAGATCTGAGTGTCTACCACAATGAGTTTTATCTGAGGTTACAATGACAACTTGGACAATTCAGTTAATGGATGGAGGTGATAATATACACGGGTTGCACAGCCTGCATGTGAACAGGGGATTGCATTTCTTTATTAAGCAGCAGTAACAAAATAATGGTATGTGTAGTGTTTATGAATATGACAGGCAAATATAAAATTGCCTGTAGAATCTGTTGGTATTTCCTCAGTTGGCTTCTGTAAGTTTTTCCTGGAAGAGTATTAAGAAGATGAAAAAAAATTACTGTATGGACTTAAAGTTCATAGTCTATCTTCTGAGAGCAATTAATTTCTTAATAATGAGAAATGAAGCATATGGTGCTTAATTTTGATTAAGGCTTGCTCATGTTTTAAGTAATTCTATTGGTGGTTATTTAGAGACCTGGTATAACTGGAGACAGAGGCAGAAAACTTCTTCCTTTCTGCCATTAGTTGTTTTGATAAAATAACATCCTGTAGAGATACTAAAATAATTCTAAATGGAGCTAGACACTTTTGCTTTTATTTCTAGAAAAACTAGAAATGCAAGTGATAAATGACTGTGAGCACTTCTCTTCATGAATTTGACAATATATTGGGCTGTAAGAATGTGGGCTAGTCTATGCCCAGTCAAGGCAATTGTATGTATGTGTTTTTATACAAAAGGGTAATGTCTTCCCAGGATCTGGGAAGAGCCACAGATGATGGAGTGGAACATCTTCCTTCTGAGGAAAGGCTGAGGGAGCTGCATCTGTAGCTTGGAGGAGACTGAGGGGTGACCTCATTAATGTTTATAAATATGTAAAGGGCAAGTGTCAGGAGACTGGAGCCAGGCTCTGCTCAGGGATGTCCAATGATGGGACAAGGGGCAATGAGTGCAAGCTGGAATGTAGGAGGTTCCATGGAAATATAAGGATAAACTTCTTCATGGTGAGGGTGACAGAACCGGAACAGGCTGCCCAGGGAGGTTGTGGAGTCTCCTTCTCTGGAGACATTCCAAACCCACCTGGATCTGTTCCTGTGTGACCTGATCTAGGTGATCCTGCTCTGCCGGGGGGGGTTGGACTGGATGATCTTTCAAGGTCCCCTCCAGCCCTGAATATCTTGTGATCTAAAAATTAAATACAGTAGATAAGAGGCTCAGGTGATAGTCCATGGCAAAGCTTGTGTTTTCCAGTCCTGGTTTTGTTTCTCTTTTTCAGTGTTGCTGTGGAGAGCATGAAGTACTCATTTGTTGGTATCGTTACCTTCAGTGGCCATAGCTGCATTTTCCCAGGAGTACTTATGTGAAATGGAGGGAGATTTTTTGATGTACTTCGAGTCAAGCCTCTGGAAATCCCTGATGGCTAAGACTGAATCCTTGAGCTAGTCTGGGAGCCAGTGGCATGTATACTGCGTTTACTGACATGCTTTTTGTGGGGCTTCCTACTAGGGGAGTATTCACAGGTAAACTGGAGCTTCTGCTGCTTTTCCTCTGACCCACACAATAGCAACTCCATTGGCTCCTCATTTCCTGGCAAGCTGGAGGCAGGAGAAACTTATCATTGTTGCCAGGACATCGTTAGTGTTGCCAGGATCCCTAATCAAATAAGGTTCAAGGTTTCATACTGATGTGCTGAATGCAGTATATGTGGCTTAGAGAGGGGGGAGGTTGATTTTTTTTTGGGCTTGGTTCTCCAATGTTTCCTCTCTTCTTATCAATGTGACTTCTCTTGTGCCAGCTTCTTTCCACGTGGACACAGATCTCTTGTTATGTTGACACTTCTGTGATGGGTTGGGTGTGCTCGCTAACAAGGGAAGATCAATCTGGGTGGGTGTCAGTGTATTGCTACCAGATGTAACATCCAGCTGCTGTACAACAGCATCCAGAAATCTGAAGGTGGAGTAGACTATCAAAGACTCCTCCTTCCTTCTGCCCTTCCTTGGCAAAGCAGCAGCTGGTGCTGTTTGGGCTGTGGGCTGTTTTTTTGGTCTATTTCTTCTTTTTTTCCTTTTTTTTTTTTTTTTTTTTCTCCTTTCTGCTTAAAAAAAAAAAAAAATCTCCTTTTCTCTCTTCCTTCCTTTTTCTTTTTTTTTTTTTTTCTTCCATTCTGTAATGCTGAGTCTCTGGAAACACCTCTTACCTTCATCAGCACCTGCTTAGCAAATGTTAATTCAACCCCTCAACTTTGGCTTGTCTCTTTTTCTCTTTTTTTCTTTTTTTTTTTTCTCTCCACCCAATTCATTCTGATATGTGGGATGGTTAACAGCTGTTCTGTGATCCTTAGTGTTTCCCAGAGTAGCTTGTAGGAGGCTGTGGTGTGTGTGTGGTTTGGTTTTTTTGGTCTTCATTTGATGTAGCTAATTGGGGTGGGAATGGGTGAGTACTCAAGACCACAAAAGTGAAAAATTCGTGGAACAAAAGGCATGGATCAGTTGATGTAGCTGTATCTCTAAGCTGTCATGTAAATTAAAGCACCAGAGGCCCTTATTTCTAACTGACAGAGATCTGGAAGTGTCAGCCACAGGGCTCTGCAAATGACACTTTCTCAGGATCTCTTAAAACTTGATAAAATCTTTGTCATCCTTTATAGCAGCAGAGAGGCTGACTTTTTTTTTTTTCCCCTTAAAATATAAGGGGATGGATATGGCTTTGCTGATCAAATTTAATCACAGTTTAACATCCCATTTTGCTGCATTTTATTTCAGTGAAGCTGCCACCACATTCCTGCTGCCCCAACTTGAGACAGTGGCTTGGGAGATGGTATCACACCTGGGAATGCCAGCAAACTGATGCAGGTTCAGGATCTGCAAGGTGCTGCTGGTTGGTACATCCCTCTCCCAGCATCACTGCAGAGAGACCAGGGGCTTGTGGATGCATCTGAACTGCTTCCCTGCAATGTCCAGTGTCTTTTAGGTCGAACAGCAGCTGGTGGTGATGAAGCACATGCAGCTGCTCCCAGGGCTTGCCTTGCTGCTCTGGCAAAGGGTAACAGGCAAGAAAGGAAGAGGTGGGTGGGAGAGCTCTTAAAGCCTTGAGCCACTGCAGCTGTTTGAGTTGTGTTGAGTGCACCTCAAAAGCTCTTCAAGTTAAAAATACAGGGCACTGCAGTGGGCCTATGAGCTGATAGTTTATCTTCCTTCAGTGCTGTGGGTTTCCCACACCAGAACACCTCTCACCCTACAGTGACTGGTAGGAGTGTCCCCTGCCTGGGGTGCTTTGCAGGACAGAAGCTGGAGACCTGTAGTATATCAAGTGCAACGTGGCTACTCTGCCACTTTTTTGTCACCAAACAAACACCACAGGCAGAATGTGGGGTGACCAGAGGGGGCAAAAGCAGGTAGAGCAAAGCCTATTTAGAAAGTGGGATTGTAAATACTCCTCAGCCATCTCAAAAGCGCCGTGTGCGGTCACAAATTGCTAGACAAAAAATTACTAGACAGCTATGTCAGAGAGAGAAGGAATAGTTCTGCAGTTAAGGCACCAGGCTGGTGTTGGGAGATCTGGTTTCACTGCTATAAATTCCCTGTTTGTCTCAGTTTCCTGTGTTCCCTTATGGAGCAGAGGGGTTTGTGCTTCTCCCCTTCCTTGCCTGTTTTGACAGATCCCTGGCAGGCAGTGTTCGTTGCTCTGTCTGTAGGATACCAGGGCTCTTGTGGTCAGTTCATGTTGTATTCCCACCTGACAACGTGGGGCAAAATCAGATTGTCCAACAAGCTGGCCAGCCCAGTAAGGAGAGCGTCCATGTAAGGAAGGAAAGCATCACCCTCAGTGCGTGTACAGGAGCACGAGCAGGAGCTAGCGCTGCATGTGTGGTAATGGCTGTGACTCTGCTGGAGTACCTGCAACGTGCTGGAACACAAACAGGACTGTGCTGCTATAGTGGTCAAGTGCAGGTTCTTCAGGACAGATGGGAAGGGAAGGTGAGGAGGACTGAAGGAATTTTCCTCTAAGTGAAGGAGCAGTTTGAATGTATGGAGGTCTTTTGTGGGACAGGTGTCAGGCAAGTAGAGTACTTGTGGGTACTGGGATAGGTGAGGAAAGAGGATATCCTAATGGGAGTTTCTTGTAGGTCACCTAATGATGAGGAGGAAGCAGACAAAGTCTTTGAACAATTTGAGAGTCTCTGTCTGGGGTTATTATGGATGACTTGAAGGTGTCTGACATCAGTGGGAAGAGTGATATGGTTGAATGCAACTTAGCCAAGACATTATTTGAGGGTGATGCTGTAGTCATCTTGCTTCTTGTCCTGAACTTCTCTGAGCTGTTGCCCTGTCTTCTTAAGAGGCTTCCAACTCTTGCTGCAACGGGCTACGTTTCAGTGATGAATGGGGTTTGTACTGATAGTTTGCTTGTAAAATGCTTTGGGACTTTTTCCAGTGAGAGGCTCTGTATCAGGGTGTGAGAAGCTGAAGTGTGAATCACCACTCTGCCTTCTTGCCAAGCTTCCTGTGCTGAGCCCGTGGGCCCAAAATTCCAAATTGTTCCAATTTTTTCTCAATGGGCTTGTGAAGAACTGCTGCTATTTTTTTTGTGTGTGTGAGTAGCTATGAAGAAGTTGCACATCCCAGGCTATAGTTAAGGCGCTCTGTCTTCAAGATAGTTTTTAAAAAGCTATTTTTAAATTGCAAGACCTTTAAAGACCTTTTGTAGGATCTTGTGATAATGAGGAACTCTCCCTGTCCCCAAGAGAAGGATGGCAGAGGAAGAATGGGGTCAAGTCTCCCTTGGGACTACAGCTATTCCTGCCTGTGTGCAACAAAAAATGTAATTGGAAGTGCATTTTCCTGGTGCCCCCTTTCTCCACGTACTGAATTATGTTTTTGAATGCTGTGCACTTGTCTGCAGTGTTTCCTGATAGATTTGGAGGCATTGTATCTGTTACTGTATTTTCAAAATGTTTCTTTTCCTCATGTGTGATTATAGTCTTGGGAATTTTCTTCCAGTGTGCTGCCAATGTCTTTAACATTTGTTTTACTCTTAAAAAAGAAAATAATTCATAACGGATGTATTTCCTGGTTTTTAACTCTGTAATAGGAAGAAAGGAACCACAGTTTTCCTATCTCAGTGATAGCCTGAAGCAGGATGTGTGGTATACAGGCATTCAACAGACTTTCACCAGGAGGAAATCCATTGACTACAAAGTAGGGAAAGTTCACCAGAAGTCATGGCTCTTCATTTATTTTTAAGTGAAGTTTTGAATCCTTAAGGCAAGAGGACAAATTATATAATAAACGGAGTCTCCTTACATATTAATGTGCAGCATCTAGATACCTGTGTTTGACTGTGACTGTGGTAAGATTATGCAGCTTCCTATATGAAGCTGTCTCTCCTCTCCCTCCCTCTTTTATAAGGAGTGGTGTTTTAATGCTATTAAATCAAGTACCAATGCATGTTTCCCTAGTCAGATTCTGCTGTGTTTCCAAGTTGCTGTGTGGTGGGAGGATCCGCAACTTACTCAGATATGTCCTGTCAGCTTTTTGGTCCTTATTCTTTTTGGTGACTGGAAAAGCCAAATAAAGCAGCTTATCCTCTTTGAGACCTGTGCTGTGTTCAAAGCTGCTTCAGAAAAGAAAAGGAACCTTTAACATTTTTTTTTTTTAGAGCTGAGAGACTAATAGCAAAAAGAAAACCATGGTCAAAGGCATTATTGTTATTGAGGCTTGAAATATGCTTTACTCTGAAGAATCCAAGGACCACTGGAAGGAGGGAAAAGGCATAACCTCTAGAATAGCTTAGTACTTTGGAAAAAAACAAGTAGTATTAAGTAAAATTCAGTTGCAATATTTCTTTTCTGTATCTTGCTGATTCTGTGATGCTGAGTGGCTATAGGCAATTGCTGAAATCCCTATGGATGAAAAAAATCTACTTCAGCTGTTATTTTTGTGTGAGAATGCAGTAGAAAAGGAAGGAGACTGCCTTGCTGGGGGACAGGCCTCTACCTCCACCAAACCCCTATGAAATTTAGTTTAGCATTGAATTTGGTGTAGCATTTCAGTGTAGTAATTCTTACCATAAGTGTGGTTTGGGTTTTTAAAATTATTTTATAGTCTGTAGCACAGAATTTATCCATGGGATGCTACAGGTAGAGATAACTAGCTTAGCCTGATTATTCTCTGTTGCACTAAATTGGTTTTGATAGATGACACATGCTAAGGGCTCTACAAAAGCAGATATGTATTTTTAAAATTGCTTTTGTCCACTTCCTGCTGGATAATTCCCCCCCCATTCAGATTTCACTTATGGTATGTTTTATGAGGCCTTCATTCCTTCTTACAACTTTTTGTGACTTGATTCTTCATTTGTAAAATGGTACTAATATATTTCTCTTCCTTCCTTGGTATCTTTCTTAATTTTGTTGTGCTACCTATTTTCCTATTGAAGACTCAGTGTTGACCCCCAGATTAGAATTTGTATCTCTCATTACCTGGGGATGCAGTGGGTGCTGTCCTGATGTATGTTTAAATGATAGATATTGAATCTTAATGTCAATATTTTTTTTTCTGAAAGTGGCAGAATTTTGACAAAGGTACACAAAGGGAGGAGGGTTCGCAGTGAGAATGGCACAGGAAACTCTTCTCAGTTCTGTTCAGCAAGTCTGTCCATGTGTTTTCTCAGTTCAGTTGTTTTATCTTGGTATGAGGGATACTCTGTGGCAATAGTTTTTTGTATACAGTAATATTTTGAAATATTACCTGTGGGAGTCCAGCTATTCTGCCCAGCAATTCTAATAACAGAAAATTAATGGTATAGAAATCTTAGTATGTATATGCTTTACTAAATTTGTGTGATACCCTGTTAGTAATATCAGAAGAGAGGTCATATTACTAGTGAGATATGGTCTGTAGAAATGTGTATACCTAGAATGAAAGATTTCTTGGCCGTCTTAAGATGAGTGAAAATATTTCTGTCTGTGATACTTCTGCTTGAGGTCTTGTTTTGTTTGTCCAGTGTTTAGCATATGCAGGTGAAAGGAGGTTGGCTTTTTGAGTCTGTGCTCTTTCTCTGCCATGTATTATCTGGTGTACATGGCACGCCTCTGCCATCTCCATGGGAAGTTCTGGAGAGCAGCAGGGAATGCCCTGAGGAAGCCAGTTGATGCTCCTATTGATTTATTTCCCAATATCTTCCTGCTTTAAAAGTGAAGTACATCCTATAAACGTGAGAGAGAATTCATTCCTGTAGCCGTGTTGTCAGCTGGAAGGAACATTAGGAGAGTAGAATTTCAACTAATCTCTCACCTACAGAACTTGGCCTGTCAAAGCTTACAAATGAAGTGCACTGGGAGAACCGTTGCCAAATTCACATTGGAATGCTTTCAGTCTAGGGGAGTTGTAATTAATATATTATGCACTTGTCTCAACTAGGGCTGTAGGCTGTTTTGGTCTTGGTTTTGTGATGATTTTTTAAATGTTGTTGTGCTTTTGGTTTTTTTTGTTTGGTTGGATTTTTGGGGGGGGTTGGGGGTAGTGTGGTGTACAGTGCCGTATCATCATAGAAAATTGTGGGATCAAAGTGATTGTACTTACTACTTAACACAACAAAAAAGTTAATGAAAAACCTGAACTGTTGAAATAAATGTTTATATATTTTCTTAAAAAAAAAAAAAGGAAAAAATGAGGACAGGATGCTGTTCACCAACTCCTAAACTTTGCTGTCTTACGGGCAACCGGGTGGAACGAGTAGCACACTGAGTAATATCACACTAATGCATGACTTCATCTTTAACTCTTTTTAACTTCCTGTGGCCCAAAATAATGTGAGGATTTCATGTGAGACTTGTTTCCTACCAAATGTGGGTTGGCCATCACGGTGGCTGATTCTGAAGTGGATGTAAAACTTGCAAGGGTACCAGTTTTACATTTAGCCCAGACACGCAATGAAGATGTACTTGCCCCAAGGGCTTTGTTTCTTCCCTTGGGTTAGTTTCTCTAATTTTACATTTAACCATCACTGGCTTAAAATCCATAAGCAGTTTGATAGTGGAAACCATGCTGTCTTTCTCCTGTCCTGACCTGATAAACCGGAGTGTGTTTCTCTGGCTGAGTTAATCCTGGGTGCTATGCTGTAAAATGGCATCGTATCAAAAAGTGCTGCTCTATGTTTTTCTGTGGGCCTGATGTCCCTCAGGAAGGGGAGGACTGTGGGGTTGAGAGGTTTATGTGGTATCTGTGAACCACAGGCAGCCCTCAGTGCACACCCAGCCTTTCTGCCTGGTGGTGGGACTGTTCCTACAGGGTTTTTTGGTTTGGTTTTTAAAAATCTTTGCTGCTGTATTTTCCAGGTATGGCTCAACAGTGTAAGTGGAACAGTTTTACAGCTTGACACTGATGAGGAGCTTCTGTTTTCCTGCTCCTGGCTGTAGGCTCCTGCAGCTTACCCTGGCCAGTGTGCCTCAGGCCCTCTCCTGCCTGCCTGGCTGTATGCAATGTGTGGGAAAGCAACCCAGGAGAAAAACCAACTTAGAGTTCCTCCTGCTCAACAGAATGATCTGTGCCTCGTGGAGCAGATGGGTGGTGTGAGAGCAGGGAGAGCCTGGGGCGTGGAGGGTGAGGGGCAGAGCCAGGAGGCCAGGACCCCCAGTTTGGGGGGAGGAGGAAAAAAGAGAAGGGGTTTTTCTCTTCTCAGCAGCAGTGGGTCTGTGGTCGTGCCCATGGTCAGTTCTCTTGTCTTCGCTCTGTGTGTTGAGTGGAAGTGCATGGTGGAAGCCTGTGGGCTTCCAGATGTGGTGAGTGCTGGGTGGGAGGTATAAGACACGTGTGTTGGGTCTTTGAATGCTGCCTGAGCTCTGTTCAAGCTGCACAAGCCCATACTTTGGGGATTTCCAATGTTTTTCCACTGCCTTGGCTTAAGAAGCCTGCACAAAGCAAACCTGTAAATAGGAGAGAGAATTTGACTGTAGGCTTTCCTGAGTCCCAGAGGTGAATAACCAACAGCTAAACCCTCTTTACTCTTGAGATGATGTGGGTTTTTTAATAAGAGCATGAGCTCGGCTCAGCAGAGATGCTGAACAGACACAAAGGCTGTTTGTAGCAGGATGGCTGTGAAATGAGGAAACGTGATGGAAAGGATGCAAGTACCCAAGTGGCCGTGGTCAAACACTCACCTGTCCTGCACTCCCTTTGCTTTATAGGCAAATGACTGTAGAATGACTGGCCATTTTCAGGCCACGTAAATTTGATCTATCTTTCTTTTCTACCTTCCTTTCTTCTTTTCTTTCCTCTCCTGAGGCAGCTCACAACTTGTGAAATAGCCAGTATAGGCAACTTTTAGGTGTTACTGTGCAGTGCCACCATTCCCCACTGATTTTTGCAGTGGGCTCTGGTCAGTGCCTGTGCTCTGTGCCACAGAGGTTTGGAGTTCAGATCAAAGGGAGAAAGCAGTGTGTCCAATCCAACCAAGAAAATACTGTTCTTTCTTCATGGTGTTAAGGAAAAGCAGTCAAATTTACAACCTTCATGTTTGTGTGTAACTGTTACATGAAGAGTTGCTTATTTGTGTGGGTTTTTTTAAGATATCTTAAAATTATTATTATTTTATTTTTTATTTAATTTCTTTATTTTATTTTGTTTTCTCCCAGGGTTATCAGCCCTGTTGGGCTCGCTGGCTCTGTGTCAATATAGCAGCTTGTAGGCACAAATGGTTTCAGGCTTTAGAGGTGAAGGAGACATAGTAGCATTAATGTGACATGGTTGTAAACACCAATAGAGCTTTATCTGTGTCTCCTTTTAATGATTTTTGTTGAATATGGCTTGCTCTAAAATAGCAGTTCAGGTCTCCTGTGTGAGTTTTGACACTGCTGGGCTCAGCTGAAGAAATGTATTATCTTTCAACAGCATGGGTTTTGCAGAGCCTAAAATACCAGCAGAATAAGTAAGTAAATAATGGAGACAGAAAGGGGGATAAAAAAGTGAAGGATGCAGCCCAGGAAACCATGTTAAAAGGATAGGTAGGAGGGGAAAACCACAACAGCTGGACTCCTCAAAAAATGCATGGCTGCTCTAATTTTATTCATTTCATCCTTTTCCTCTTCCCACTCCGGCCTGCCCGTTGTCTTTCAACATTATCCTTCAGTCTCAGCGTTGTGTTACTGCTCCAGGAGTCCTGCTCCTGCCTCTGCTCCCCTGCTGTGCTCCCCGTTGAGCTCAGGGCTGGCAGCTGGGGGAAATTCAGTGCAATGTGGAGCTGTGAAGTGCTGTATCAGCACATGGGAGATTAAGGTTTTTAGTAATTTTTTTTTTTTCCTCTTGCTTGGAGAGGGGAATTAGTGAGCTCCCAAATTCACTGGATTTATTGGAAATCTGTGTCTGCTGAATGTATTTATTTCCCCATGTTGCTGGCTGTTCTCTTGACAGGTGCTGAGAGGAGATTTATAGAAACAGCAAATATTTGCTAGAGTGGCTGAAATATCTGAGGATTATTTAGATGTGACTGTTCATCATCATCTCTCTTAATTCTGGTTCAGTAATTTAAATGCATAGCCTTGAGTCTTTGGAAATTTTTAATCTACTTCTCTGTTGGATTTTATACAGGTTTCATGACTAAATCCTACTACTAATGGACTAGTACAGGTCTGATACATAGACTTTGAGAGTAATGTTATCACCAGAACTAAAAATCAGAAAAAAATTTATGGGGAGAGCAGCACACAACTATAGATGGATGTTACTTATCACAGTAGAAAAACTTGGGTTGTATTCAGCTGACTCAGTCACCATTTAAAAACTCCTGGAGAAGAATTTCTGTGTTAGTTCTTCCATCCGTATTTCTGCAGGACCCCTTTTACAAAACTTCCATTCTTTTCTTAAAAAAATGTCTTTTCTAGGTAAGTTGTGCATCACTAGATTTTAGAGGCGGTACGAGAGGATGAGAAAACAAAAAGAAAAGACTTTAACTCATTCTGGATGTTCAGATCAATAATTGTAGAAGGAAACAACAATACAAGTAAATTATTAACTTTCCCTCAGGTTTCCAGTGAAATACATAGAAATTGATGTCAGCTTTGCAGTTGAGAGATTAACAAATACATACACTGATGCACCAAGCTCAGAATATTGGTCCAGAACTGGTGCCCTGTATGGAAAAGTCATCTCCAATGCCCCCCTCCATGGCTGTGCTCATCTTTTTGGCAAGCTTCTCTACCATTGTCGCTGTTCCTGACCCTAATTTTGACTCTGTAGAGAATTAGGTAATTTCTGAGGTACAAAAGTCCAGATGGTAAAACCATCTTTGCAATTTGCTGGTGGTACTCAGCAGAGCACCAGGGCTGTTTGAGACTGTGCCACCTGTCCTGTGTTTCTTAGCACTAGAACAGCTGATTTTGCAGCTGTTTGGTCTTTCTTGCAGCCTGGGCAAGGCTGGAGTTTGTCAGAATTGAGTAGCTGAAGTTCATTTGGTTAAGATGAAGATGATACTGTCTGACTCATAGGAAATTAGGCAGAGAAATGTCAACTTTCTTCATATTTCTTCTTGTTGTGCATCTTCTCCTCCTCCTGCCCCACAGAATCCTCCATCTACAGGTGCACTGCTTGGAGCATTGTGCTGTGAAGGGCTTCAATAGCACAGGGTCTAGTACTGTGTTTTTCTAGTCTGTCACTGGTGAAGAGGCGGAGCTGATTTTGCTTCTTTATGAGCCTTGATGCTGTTGGCAGCTCCTGCCATTTGATATTGCCTTAATGCACTCTGTCTGGGGTTACTTACCATGGTTTCCACAGGAGCTGATGCTACTGTAAAATGTGCTGATTATTTAGAAGTGTATGTGGTGGTTTGGTTTTTTGTGTGTTGTGTGTGGGTTTTTTTGTCCACCTACCTCTGAGTGCCATTCAAGGTAGACTCTAAAATCATTCTTCTTTTTCTCTGCCTCTCTTACTCCAAGTTGGTTATGTTTGGTTTCGGTGTCTGAGAGCCCATTTCAGCATGGTTTTGCTGTGAGTGTCATGTTCTTCAATTTACTTATTTCTTAAGCCTGGGGAGAGGATAAATCTATTGACCTTCATGGCCTCTTGCAAAGCCCATTTCCTGGAGGGTGTGGAGTGTGTTCTGAGACTTTGAGTATCTGGGAGCACCAGTCATGCTGATTCAGTAGATATGTGGGTGTGTTTTTGCCGTAGTTTTTATACATGCACCTTTGTCATGGCAGGTATGCTCTTAGACCCTGAAAGAATGAAGTTTGTAAATGAAAGTCTTTCAAATTGTTTTCAATTAATTGATTAACAAGCTACTATTCTAGGAAAATCTGAGAATATCAATTCCAAGCTGGAATTACTAAAAAGGAGATGCAATTTGTTCAGAGGTCCCAGACCTGGAAAGTTGACTTACACCCATAGCAACATTGGGCTTTAACTTCAATTTTGTGCTCCCATTGAAGCACTCAAACACAATAAAGAAAGGTGATGTTTGATGTTTTGAATCAGAATATTGCATTTCTCCTCTTTCTTTAGGTCTTAAAGTTTACCTACAGCTCCATTTTAATCCTTGAAAAGTCTGAGTTGTGCATATCATAGTGAATATGCAAATGTGTATCTCTACTTTGGAACCTGTTGACCTGACTACCACTGGCAAAAATACTCTTTTTTTTTTTTCTTTTTTTTTTTTTTTTTTTGGCAAGAGTGGATATTCCATGTTAACTTCTGCCAGCTAGCAGTCTAATTTGTATTGTGCTCTGTGTTGGGCATTACTGGATTACAGGAATAGCTTGGTTAGTAACAAGCAACTGTTCCCAATTTTAATTGTCAAGAACAGAATCAAAACAGTTTAAAATTGAGTAATTCTAATTTCTCTTAGCTGTGTGTTTTTCTTAACATTAAAAAATCAAACAAAAAAAATCAAACAAAAAAAAAGCCAAAAAAACCCCCCAAAAGCCCCTCCCATCTTCAAGCTTCTCATTTTACTGCTGGATTTGGTATCACATGCCTTAAACTCCCACACACTCCCCAAAATAAAAAAAAAATCCAAAAACTCCCCCAAAACAAAACACTCCCTCTACCCCCTTCCCCTTATATGTACATATTTAGAGAGCCTGGTTAATGAAAATTTCTCTATGGAATTTGTTTCTGTGGATGGATGATGGATAGGATGAGGATGAAATAAGCATGTTTCTAAATCTAGGTTTCTTTTGCAAACTATTAAGTTTTGTTTATGGAGTGAAGTGTAGAGATAAATATGGGTACTGCAACTATAGTAAGAGAGAGGATAATGGAAGCAGCTATTGCTCCAAAGAGGCTGCTAAGTGTATTTCTGTTTCCCTTGTACTATAGTACTCTGTGAAGAAAAGTTATGAATTATGTTTATGGAAAAAAAAATAAATCTATCTGGAGTAACTTTCTCTGAGCCCCGTGGCCTCGTGCTTGGCAGGAAATGCGTGGGAGAAGATGCAGCAGATATGTTGTTTGGAGGAGTAGCCAGAACCCACTGAGAGCATCAGAAATACCCTGGCAGCCAGCGCGCTGAGCCTGTGACCTGCTGAGGCTTTCAGCTTGACTGGCTCAGCCGGCGTCGTTGTGTGATGATAGAAATGGTTAGGCAGTGGCTGTCTTTCACCTTTCCTCTTCACTTTTGAAATTGTCTGTCTGTGTCATTTACAGCACTTCAGTCTGCTTGACTGCTTAGCGCTGTGTGAAACTCTTCAGTCCAGTGCAACTGGGCTTCCCTCCCCTTTTCCTTTACCAAATGGGAGAGAAATACATCTAGAGTAATTGTTTTAGCTGAAATAGTCAATTGTGTAGATATAAATCTGAATTCTGGGCTGGGAGCTGCTGGGGAAGGGGGTCCCTCTGCCGTGGTTGTGCTGCCTCTGTGCCTGGCTACTGGTGCTCCCAAGCCAGGCAGCAGGTGAAGTGATATTCCAGAAGTCATAGCTGTACACATGGCAAACTCATTTTTGGTTGCCTGGCCTGGGTTCCCTTCGACTGAGCTGTCCTCTTCTGCAGTTTCAGCACTTCTTACCCTTGAGACATTGTCGTCTTTCCTGATTAATCTTTTCATTCGTGGTAGAGTCTGGACTTCCTCTCAACATCCTGTTTAAGTGTTTATTCATCTGAGCAAGTCTCCAGTCTTTAGGGTTTTTTTTTCTTCCCTCCTCTCCTTCTTGGAATGGGAGTGTGAAAGCCATTTGTATTTTTCATATGAGATATTTCTGTGTTTGAGCACAACCTTGCTAATTTCCTCTGGTTCTCCAAATTTACCATTGTGAGATCCTAAATTCCTCATTGCATTTGCTTTTATCTGATCTTCTCACTAAATTGTGACACATGCAGTGATTTGACAGCTCTTTTTTCCAATCTTGTCACAAAGACAATGGCTAGAATAATCTCGTGTCTTTTTTATAAAAATAAACTCATCAATAATAGCAGGGGGGGGAAAAAGCTCAGATACTTTTTTGGGCAATGTTTATCAAACAAGGTGAAAGAATCAATGTAGTGTAGTGTCAGAAAGGGAAAAAGATTAAATTTGTCTCATGTAGATGCAATTATACAATGAAATTCTTTCCTTTTCCAACTTGTATGTATCAGCCCACCTTACTAGTTGCAGCAGGGCTGAATTCATTCGGTATTAAGCTACAGGTTAGGCTAGACCTCTGTTTGCCTGGTGTACGGTGGGTCTATAAGGACTTATAAGGGGTCTCAAAACATTTTTCCATGAGGCTTTTGTGTTCAGAGTCAGTAGCCTGCCTGAGAATTAGGGAATATTCTTGCCAACTCCTAGGCTGAAGCAGCTGGAGAGGAGAGAAATGGTATCATGGAAGAGAGAAGTGCTATGGGATTATTTTTTTTGTCCTTTATTAGTGAGTACCTCCTTCTGTCCACAGGAGAAAATGATTATCCACGCCTTAAATAAATGCATTATTTTTCAGGAAAGCCAATATCTTATTTATATCAACGCAATAATTTTAGGGCTGAGCTTAATACACTGACACCATTGGAAACAGGATGCATGTGGCTTGCATCTGGGGAATAGTGGCTTGTTAAAAAAACTGTGACCATAAACCATGCCAACTTTTTCCCAAGTGTCCATTTTTTATCACTTTATCATCTAAACCTGAGTGTGCAGTTCCTCGGTGAAGATGTTCCTTCTATGCCAAGCATGTAGAATTCCTGAAGTATAATAAAAGAGCACAATAAAAGCAGTATGTCAAAATCACTAAGAGCAATACTAAGTGCACAAAGGTTGAAGAGAGTTTAGAAATTTGCCCCACGACACGCATCAGAAAATGTCCTTATGTGCATCTTCTCCCTTTGCTTTCCTTGGAGATGTAAGCGCCTCTGTGGAAAACCTCTTCTTACTCCTTGCATTTTCATTTCTTTCCATTACTGAAAGAAATCCAAGTTCTCATAGTTCACATAAAATGGATTCAGTCCAGGGAGATCATTGCCCTGTGCTCATTATTAATCTAGAAGGCTTCATCCTTGCAGCATGGCTCTGTGCGCTGAGGAGTAGAGAGAGGGCAGAGGCGTCTGCCTGGGGGATGGGGGAAGAGGCAGCTTCACCTCCCCCAGTGCTGAGCAGCCTTTTCAGTGGTGATTTCATGCCAATTTGAGCATGAGCTAGCATAAAGCCAGGCCAGCCCGAGCCGTTCTCACGGGCTGAGGGAGTCGATGTGGGAAGGAGAGGTGCTGGCTGCCTCTGTGGTGGGACCATCCCACCCTTCTCATCGCTGGTCCCTGACCTGGCAGTCAGAGGCTACGAGACCTACCCAAAACTGAGTCATGCTGTATTTAAATTTAAAAATCGGTGTTTATGGCCTGTTTTTCTTTGGGATCCTCTTGTGTGAGACTCATTCAGTGTCAGTGTTTAACTGGAGTGCAAACATAGCTTGAATTAGAAAGGCTGGTTCTGCTTAAAGCTGTGTGCCATTGCTGACTGGATTCGTAGCTCTGTTATTAATGGCTTTTCCCAGTGACCTGGTCTGAAGATTCCCAAACCACGATCCCATAGATCACTTTAGGTCTGTGGGGAGCTGACACACTGCGGCAGCTGCTGTTAGGCTTCTTGCCAGAGATCAAATCATGCGAAAAGCAGCTAAAACCACACTGAACGCTGACTTTTTTCTTCCTTTTTTTTTTTTTTTTTTTCTTCCAAGTAAGCAAGTGCTGTCTACTACAGTCCTGCTACTTATTTGTGAGGGGAAGGGAGAATTTCCAAGGATATCAAGGCTGTGGAGAATTGGTCCCCGGTACCATTTTCCGGAGGAGTCATTGCCACTTCTCCTGTGTGCCTTTTCTCTTTGATTTGTGTGTATTCCCACCCTCCCCTATGATATCTAGGTGACTTCTGGTGTAGAAGTGAAAATGTATGGTGGCCAAAATACACGAAATGTTCCGTATATGGTCTCTCTTAAAACTCTACATGGGGATAGAGAAGATGGATGGATGTACCTTACAAAGAAGTATACTTTTTTGTAATTCTAAAGTATGGCAGTGGTTTTGGTGGCTGGTGTGTTTTTCTTTTTTTCTTTTTTCTTTCAATATAAGTTTGATACTTTCAAGACAGGTTCTTGCCAACTCCTATTTCAGTGAGACTTTTGGAAATACCAAAGATATGTCAATTATTTTCTTTTTATTTTGTTTTTGAGCTGCACATTTAATCCGTATTCATTTTGTTGGTGTGTTTTGAATTTTTCTTATTTCTGTTTTAGTCCCTAAGACTGGGGAATGCTTTCCTGCAAATGAAAGGTTAAATCATTTTCTGTGACTCAGGAAAGGAGGAGACTTTTTCAAATTGTGAGAATATTTATTTTTATCAGATTGAAAGGATGTTGGGATGAAACAAATGCATTTTTTAAAGGCAGCAGCTGGTTCCAGCCTCCAGGTTTGAAGTATTTTCAGTATCATCTGCTTACAAGCAGCTGGAAGCAAGCCTATATGGGTTGCTTATTTAGAAGGTTGATGCACTTTCTATGGGGAATGAACTGGACCTCACAGAAAGGAATATATTAATGTTGTCAGTGAAGAGTTTTAATAAATTGGGCTTGCACTAAAGGCCTTTGAAATGTGCTTTACTCTGCCTGGCCTTTTGATCTTCTGCAAATAAAAATACCAAATGTTTGACCATAGCCAGATTGTATTTGTAAATGGTAGTTTAGTTATTTTAGATTTGTTGGTTTATTTAGTCATTTTAGATTAATTTGAAACAAATAGCCCAATAAAAGAAAATTTTCAGAGGAGGAGGATTGCTTTTACATTCCAGTTACTGCTAAGGGAAGGAATGCCTTTCAATAGCCAAAGCCTCACATAAGGACTTCCTTAATGGTGCTATTTAGTTATGATCATTTTCCCTGCACCATGCAACTGGTATATAGCACCTTGTAAGTCAGCAGCAGAAAAAAGATTCTGTTTGAAAGACGACTGTTAAATATCTCCATTGAGATGATGTGCATTGTTCAGCTGATGTATTGCTTTACAGAGAATATGTAGCGAGTGAGGAGGGATTATTTTCACTTGAACTATTCACATGATGGAGGGAAGATGAGGCAGAAGCAAAGTGGGTCAGGCTGAATTTCCTATTCTTTGTACAGAATTAAAAAAAAAAGGATTTAGTGAGAAATGGACAAGTTTAGCCCTTTTCCTTGTTCTGTGCACCTTCTGTTTTTTCTGTTATTAATAAAGCTGGTAATTCTGTTGGATTTTTTTTTTTTTTAATTCTCAGCCCTTAACATGTATTCAAGATGTTTCCTTTAGGAAAGCTTTCCTCTTTCCATATGCTAACTAGGGAGCTGTGAGTAGCCCTGTCTTAAAGTGAGAGTGTGATGCCTGGTTCCATGAGAATGGCAGTGGTAGACAGTGTAGGGGGGTGGAAAAAGATGACAGTAGTGTTCTCCTAGTACCATATCTGCTTATACAGCGAGGTGCTTACTGTGTGTTACAATATCCAGGGTTTACATTAATGTAGTCAGTCATACATTCAAAGATGTTAAGTGTCCTGCAATATGTTTCAAGATATGCTTATGCTCAGATTGTATACAAGCCTTTAGTTACCTAATAATGCTTTATATGTTATTGTTAATCATTCAAAGTTCTTATTGCACAATCTGTAGTATGAAGTGGTGGTACCTGAGAATATAAAATATTGTACCAGTTTGCCTTGTACCCTGTTGCAAGCCTAGTTACACCCCACAGAGAACAGTTCCTCTAGATGATGTTTTGAGCTTAGTATGTCCCAGTGTTTTGGATTTATTTTGCAGGTGTATGTTTTCCTGCTGTCAGTGGACTCAAAGTCTGGATCCTGATGATGTCAGCTACTTGAGTCAGGGCATTGCTACAGGCTTCCTATGTGGAATGTACTACTTTTGGCTTATTTAGCATCCAGAACATTCTTACATGAAATACCATTATTGTTCTTCTCGCACTTCGAAGAAATAGCGTGGGGTTGTCGCTATGGATCAAATATTCATTGCCCTGATTTACAAAACATGTTCTTTGACTATAGCGTTCATTTCTGTGCAGCTCTTGCACATCACTACTTTCTCCTGTTTTTGATGTGACCTATATTATATGTGCATATCCTAGTGTTTCATTGCAGGAAAGCTAAGTCTGACAGCCTGTTTCTCCTGCTCTGTTCAAGAACCTTGGTTTTCTGTAACTTAAGAGACTCTATAGGCACTTCTGCAGTTCTTTTGGGCTATGTGCTGCCACTGAACCTTTTGATAAGAGACACAGATCTGCTGTCACAGCAGACATTTGCTGCTTTTAAATATCTAAAAGACATAGATCTTCACCTACACAAGCATATATATAAGCAAGGTTTCAGTAAAACCAAGCAACTGAGCTTTCTTAACAGTACTTCTCTGCTTGTGACCTTTGGAGGACAGAATTAATGTGTATCTCTGCAATACTTTTTTCTAAAGACACAAAACAAATAAACCCCCCTGCCCTCAGATGCAGGTGCTGCAGTAAATAGATGGAGATCAAAGGATTTTGTGCTGTGAAGAGATGCTATGAAACCAGAAGGTGTAAGAAAAGGAGAGTGTGTTAAAAGGGCTTGATCTGGGGCATTTCCTCTCGGGACGTGTCCTCCTTTAATTTTATGAAAAGCTTTAATTTGCTTCTATAGAGCAATTCCCCCCCCCCCCATCTTTCTTTTATTACATTGGCAGTTTGTGATCTGGGGATGAATACTGTAGGTGGATCACAGAGTTCCATGTACTGGTCTATTTTTCTTGCTCTGCAGCTTTCATATGACTAAAGAAAAGCCAGAGCTACCAAGATAATATTGATATGTATCCATATGTCTTGATTAGTGCTTCTACCTGTTTCTTTTATGAGCATTATTTCAATATCTCTGATTAATGATTGTAATGAATATTAAGCTGTTGTTGTTATGATATATTATAGTAGTGTAGCTCTGAGTGTTCTTTTAAAAAAGATTTTTAAAATACAGTTGTGGGATGATAAATAAACATAAAAGTTGATAAATTACTATAAGACAACTATGTGTGAGAATTTGAAATACCTAAAAGTTACAGGTGGATTTTAATAAGAAAAATCATGAAAGTATCACACTTGTTTGAAGGATTTCCTAGGGTTGCATAACTGTAGTAAAAAGAAATTGAACAGGGATTATGTCCATCCTTTCTTTAACAGTAACCTATAGGTTTAGTGCAGTATACTGCACTTTAGGATCCTTCACTTCCTTGCAAACTAGGCATTAAAATGCTCATAGATATGTGAATGTAGGGGAGATAAAAGGGAAGTTGTGTATTGTGACCATGTGAGATAAGAGCCCATCCACAGTATTGGATCATGATGATAAGGGGGCAGCTAATACCCTTTTAGCTGTGCTACTAGATCCATGCCTGATTTAGAGTGAAGTTGTTTAAACTTATGGAGAGGTGCACTCTTCTACAGGGTGGAAGCATCCTTCATTGATGCTTTGAATTCCTACCTGACACTGTTCCACTTGCACCAGAAATGGTGGTCAGAAAGAGAGGAGCTTCCCAAAACATTTTTTTTGAGATTCCAGAAACATTAGGCAGATGCTTCTCAGTGTTTGGTCCTGCTTTTCTGGGATTTAAACACCCTGGCCCTGTGTGTGTATACACACACACACATATATATATGTGAAAACCTCAGGGTAACATGACTCGATCATTCTTAGAAACAGCCATGTCAGTCACAGGTTGGTATGTCTCTAGGGAATGCCCTTTTAGGAGAGGTGTCAAAATTAGGAGAGTATTGTCTTCTTATCTGAGAGATGTGTCATTTTTAGAATTCTTGTCTAAACATGGAAAAAATATTCTTCTTGTTTTGATTTCATTCTGTTAAACTGATGAGTATTATCCATTCTTCAAAGTTAATAAAGATCTTAACATATTGCTTAGATTAAAGCAGCTTTATATTTCATTAGAAAAATATTATGTAATGATTATATTTGGACCTCATCATCTTTTTCTTTTCCCCTGCTATTACTCTTCTGTGGTGGCCTTCAAGCAAGGGATCCTGTTAGATTCTCCCTGGGTGGCCAAAAAGCAGATGATTGCAAGAGTTACAAAGATTCATGTTTGTTTTGGGTGGAGGCATCAAAGGCCCACAGGCTTCCTTACACAAGGATGCAGTCAGGAAATGGGAAGGCAAGGGAAAAAAAAAAAATCTGAATCTGTTTTATATAAAAAGGGGATCATAGAGGCACCATCCTTATGTAACTTCGATGGAAAGGCAGTATTGTTGTGGATTTCTTTGCACAATATGTTTTTGTTTGTGTTAAGGAAGCTTTAGTGATGGCAACTTTTTGCTTTACACGTAGACTTTAGTAATGTAAAACACAGTGATATATTCATAAGGCAAATTGTAAATAGTATTCTAAAGCTTAGCGACTCAATGTGTAAAGTTTGAGGTGCTGGAATATGGGATATATTCCAGTCCATATGTTCTGCAGATTCCAATTAGTAAGCCCCTCCTGCTGCTATGTGGGATAAAGTGTGAGTTACGATTTAAAGCTGTGTATTTTTTTTTTTATAAGTTATTGAAGGAATTACCTCATCAGTTCCTTCCAGCACTAAAGATAACTCACTTATGTGGCTTGCCCAGGCTGGTCTGTATCTGGAGGGCTTGTGATTTTGTTGTATATCACCCGTGTTAGTCATTTTATTAGATGCTGTAAATCAGAATTCTAACATGATGATATGGATGTCTGCAGGAACACAGGTCTTTTTATACCATGTCAGACTATTGGCACTTAAAGAATTGTGCTCTAGCACGTGCTGAGGATGGATGAAAATAAAAGGAAGAAATTATTTCTTGTCCTATTCAATCAATTGACTCCTTTCATGAGGAAAGGATGGAAATGTTTAGCATTAATCTGCAGTAGCTTATATATGTTTTTAGGGGTATTATCTATTGAGTTTGAATTTTCTGGTCTTGGACAAGAAAAAAAGTCTTATCTTTGTGGTTTCTAGCTGTAAGCCTTTTGTTTTGAGTCCTACCCCGCACTTCCTCACTTTTCTTTTAGGAGGCTTCCAGTTAATGAAGTTGCATACAGGAAGTGATTCAGGCTGTAGAATGGACACAGGCAGCATACATATGCATAAGGAGATGCTGTGGGATAGTCAAGACTTCCTTTCAAAGTCACCATGGAGCAGAAATCCCGCAGAGGAATGACTCAGGACGACTCAGTGTACTTGAATCACTTCTTTTGAAATTGTTACTCTCTTTTTGTCGGTATTTGCCTAGACAGACATGATTGCTTGTGTCCTTCATGCTCATTAACATGTTGAACTTTGCATTCCTTCTGTGGTGAAGGAGTTTTCTGTTTAAGTGGGCAACTGAAGTTACAGGACATCCAAGCAGTGTCTCAGTTTGCCATCAGGGGGGTATTGCAAAGTACCTCAGTGCCCTAATCCAGTTAGGGGTGGTTGTGATCACCATCTGAGGCTGTTGAAATCAGGATGTAAAGAAAAGACAACAAGGGTCTTGTAGTGTTCTGATTTTGGGGATGTAGGTAGGGGCTCCTCTAGGTGAGGAGGTTCTGTGAAGCTGAGCTCCATAATGGGATGAAGCCTAAAGCAGACTTGGCTAAGGATGCCTGGACAGCCAGGGCAGGCAGCTGAAATCTCACCCATGCTGCTGCAGGTTTGCCAAATAACTGTGTGACAGGAGCTGACCAGTCTAGGAAACTTCATTTTGTATCATGAATTGTAGTTAACCACGGATTTAATGAAACTGAAACTGAGGAGTGGCAGCAGACACTGCAGTATTGCAAACCAGTCAGAACCCAAGTTGGTTAACTGGACATTAAACAGCACTACATGGGAAAAATCAAGCAAACTTAGTTTTCTTGGCAGTTCCTACCCTTGTTTTCCATTTCAGGAGGATCTAGGGCTCTGTGAAATATAACTACAGATTGTCATTACAATTCCTACTAAAGTCAGCTTCCCAAGACCTCTTATGCTCAGCACTGACTGTTAAATTAGCTCCAAAACCTCTGTAGATTACTAAAAATAGAGAATACAGTCTTTGGTTGTTGGAAGATTCAAGTTATGGATTCTATGAATGTAAATTACAGTTCAATTTGGGAAGGTTTGCTTCTCTAAATCCTATGTAAGCACCTTCAAGCAAATATTGAAAGGGGGGGGGGGGGGGTGGGGAAACAGGATTTTTAACTTGTTTTGGGTATCTTTTGGAGTACTCGTTCCAAGAATTGACTTCAATTGGACTGCAGTGGCAGCAAGTAAAACTTGATATAATTTCTTCTAAAGGATGAGAAGATCAAAGCAGTTTTGGAAAACAAAACTGAGAAATCTACCAAATTTGTCACTCTAAAGGTATTCCATGAATTCAGTGAGCACCCTTGCCACAATCCTTTCGGAGGTGGATGCTGTGGACGTTACACAGGCAAAACTCAGTTGTGTCTCTAGAGGAGCAGGTGTTCAGTCAGCATTTTTCTCCTGCTCTGCCTGAGTGTCACGGCTGTAAAACTGAGAAAGCTCTGATCATTATCTATGCTTAGGCATCCTTATGTTGCTGTGATGGTACTGAGGGCTGCTTATCTCATGATGCTTGCTGTAGGATAAACTATGGCATAATGATAGTGGTGTTATTTCTAGTTCTTCACTGAAGTAACTGATTTTCAGGGGTTAGAATACTGTCAATTTAAAAGGCAACAGTTATCCCTTCTGAATTTGCTACTAGTATAATTTAACTTAGTGTATATATTATGTATATTCTTTCATTACATTCTTCTAGCATCTATAGTCTTATATACATTTAGTGTATATACTCTTAGTGTTAATATGACTAAAACTACAGAGGTGTTTTCTTCTAGAAATACATCCTAAACCTTTTAGAGAAGGTGACTAAAAGTGAGTGACTGTCTAAAGATACACAGACAAAAAATAAAAAAATACTTTTTAGCAGCATCTCTGCCATTTCTTTTAGGAACTTGAATATAATGTTTTGTTCCCTATCTGTTGAGTGCTTTTTCATTTGTTTCTGTACCAAGGTAACAGACTACTTTTAATTAATTTATTTATTTAAAAGGAAAGCGTAGAAAGGAAGTTGTAACTCCTCCTGTGTTCTCATGGACCATGGGAGTTTTCTCAAGTCTGGATTCTTCAGTTCTTTTGTAGTGGATGTTGCAACATCATTGAATGGTTACAGTTATTCATGGGAGTTGTAATCCACAAGAAAAAAAATCCCAAGTCAATGTTTTCGTTGCTGCTGTTTTTTGGAAAAAATTCTTTGGCAGTGTAAAATATTTATATGTAATAAACTATGGAATTTTGAGCACAGTGAGAAGGATATAAGAGGAAAATGCCTGCAATTTTTTTATGAGCATTGACTCATAAGGAATATGTTTGCTATGGTTAATGTCCAGTTGGGTTTGCCTGCCTGAAATACAATGTCCTGTGTCTGTGTTCAGAACTCTTTCAGCTGGCTGATCTTAGGCCTTGATCTGTTTTTAGTTGCTCTCTTCTGCCTTTAGTCAGAGGCAGCTGTATTTTCCTAGCGTGTACCGGTGTGTAAATGCTGCCTCGATGCACTCAGGCTAGATTGGTTCCCTCGCTGCTTTGTGTCTGCAGTGCAGCGTGCCGTGTGGGAATAGATACTCAAACCCCATCTAAACTCACGGCTCTGGAACTAGCTGCAATCTGACTGCATTGGTATGTGTCCTGGCAAGCACGTACAAGCTGTGCTTGCTCTTTGCACCATCCGTGACAACAGTCTTGCAGTACTGTCCCCCCAAGCTTGAGTGTTTGTGTAGTGCCACACAGACACTGAGCTCTGATGCTTTCCTAGCACTCAGCACCGAGGTGTGAAAGACTGTGGCATGCAATGTGGGTGTGCTTCCTGCTGGGTAGAAGCACCCAAAACCGGGGGCTTGGGAGGAAGAGGAACGTGTATGTCTAAAAGGAGCTGGCTGGAACAACACGGGGAGCTCCCCTTGCTGTCCTTGCAATGAATGTTAATGCTGCTTAAAGAAGAAAACCCAACACAATAACAAAAACCTACAGCACCCCCTGACCTCCCCCCAGGTTCCAGCTCTCTCCCCTAGCTGTAGGAGGTCTGCAGCTTCAGAGGCAGCAGCGTGAAGGTGGTGGCCTGCCTGTAAAAGTGGGGAGGCTGACTTGACTTTGGAGAGTCCGCTCAGAAAAGAAAATGTGCAAGATGCCCACCATCTGAAGTGACTTCATTATTGTCGTGGAGGAATGCTGTAGATGAATACATTTCTATTCTGCCTGTATCTGAGGTACTGGTGTTGATACTGGTATTATTTCTATTCTGTCATCCCAGACGTTTTTTAATATGCAAATATCACTACTTACTAGAAACTAAAAGTAAGTTGAGAAGTAAAGCCATCTGGTAGTTCAGACAGAAAAGTTAGATAATTAGCTGTTCTTGTCAAGGGACTGTGATTAAAATAGGCCATCTTCATAATAGTGACTAGTTTGCAGGGACTTCCTGAAAGCCACCTGGGATAATGATAATGAAAAGAACAAAATTAAAAAGGAGGGGGAGATGGTGCCATTATAGCTCATGATGACTTTTGTAAGTAAATTAAGTCAGCTTTTAATTTGAAGACTGTTTGTTATTTTAGTTCTTTGGAAAGAAACATAGATTGAGTTTTCTGGCTTTGTTTGGCAATGTGACACAACTAGGTCAGCCAGGTTACTGCTGGGGAGACTTAATTTTTCTGTCTAAAATTCTGGTTTCATTGCTCACATCCTTATTAACTTGTGAGCACAGCTCATCTTCAAAGGCCACTCTAATCCATGTAACCTAGTGGGTCCTGCTCAGGGAAATTGTTCCTTTTGGGGAATTAGCACTATTAATAAAAGCTAGATGAGGAAAACCACCAGAACATTACTGCCTCATTCTTTATCAGGTGATGATCACAATATGCATAGCAATATTAGTTTAATATTAATTTATATTGATAGATATCTTTCAAGGGAAAAGCTGTTTAGCAAGCAGTGCTTAAAAGTAACCTAATTGTATAGTGGGAGGAAAGATCTGTGTAGTGTTGGCAGCTCCGGCCCCCTCTTTAGCCCTGCTGTCGTGGGGCTCTGTGCTCCCTTTGGCCTTTCCTACAGAAATTGTGTCCTCATCATCCAAGAAAATAGCAGCAGGAAAGCCTCCAAAGGCTGAATAGTGCTTGCTCTTCCCTGCGTATGGATTCTTTAGTGAATACCCTATGCCAATGTGATAGAAGGATTTTAATCAGTGAAGTCTGACCTGGATCGTCTTTCAAGTCGTGTCTCGTTGGGAACACAGTGTTAAGGGCAGCTAAGCTAAATGGACTAGTAGGATAAAATAAATGGATAGTGAAATGGTAGAGGGAGAATGCTCCATCATTGTATGATTTAATTAAATGTTTTCACTTCAGCTGGATAAAAATCCTAGATATAAATGAGATTAATTGAAATTTACTTGGCTTTGGGTTTTGTTTTCATGGTTTTATTTTATTTTTTTAACAGTTAATACTTATTTTAAAATCCTAGTAAAGAGCTGCTTATGCTGTTTCAGAGAGAGGTTTGTAAGGGTTCCAGTGTGGTTGTAATATGTCCTCATTTAAAATGTGCTGCAGATCTTTTCTGAAAATGTAAGCAAGTTAAATACTTAATTTAAAATGTGGGCAAGAATTAAAAGTACACTGGATTTTCTATGCTGAGATTCTCCTTGAAAAAATATCTGCTTATACATTATTTTCATTAAATGAAGCTTTTATGTCCTTTTATTCCTTGATTAAGAAAGCAATGATTTGGGAGGGGAAAAAAAAATAAATCGTCAAAATACTGAGGTCTCAAATGTGTCAAGAATGCTCAGCTTTTAGAAAACATAAGTGAACATTTCAGTACAATATGACCAAAATAAATGTTTGTGGATATGGAAATGACTGATCAATTTAATGGGTCAAACTTTCAGATCATTGTAAAGGTGATAAAGGGACTCACACATGACTAAGTTAATATAAGCCTCTAAATGCACTCTGTGTATAACAGCAACGTGGGATGCATCCAGTGAGTACTTAGCTAAGGCTTGTTGTAAGAAGTGTTTAATCTGAACACTGCCTTAGGAATTTTTTTTTAATACTGAGAAAGTGAAACTATTAAAAATTGCTTTTGAAGTATTTTCTTGAAAACCATCAAAAGTGGAAGATCCAGATTTTAGCTTCCAAGTGCAGGTTGTCACTCGTGCTTTTAAGTTCTGACTGTTCATGAGTTGTTTCTCTATCCTTCTACCCTCAGTGAGCTGATGGCCACAGATCCTGCTTTGTGTTACCTTTTTGTCTGTGGCAAACTTTTGTATTATGTCCTATTTGATTTTCTGGCATTCTTCGTTCTTTGCATTTTTAGTGTTCTTTACTCACATAGAAGAATATGGACTGAGAAGTTGAGAACAAAGCTGAAGCAAGAACAGGCTTTTCACTTGGTATTATTGTAACAGGCTTCAGGTCAATCTTGCAAGTGACTGTCAAAGGTATGAGACAGTAGAAAGTCTGGGTGGCTGGAGTTGAGCACGGTTAAATCCGAGTGCTCTCTTGATGGCTGTTCATTAGAGTTGAATTTAATCTTGTTTTAAAATTCAGATTTATTTTTATAAGAGCTAAAGCTTGTTTTATGGTGTGACAGACCTTTAAATTCTATCCCTCCCCAATTGTATTTCTCTAATGTGCTAGAGTTTTTCCACATCTGCTTTTTGATGAGGTGTCTGATTATATGTTTTGGTTTTGTTCGGCTCAGATTTTCTTGCAGATAAGCCTTTGGCCTTTCTGCTGCTTCTGCCTTGCAAAGAAATTAATTCCTTCAAGCCAGTGAGTCTGCAGCTCCAGCTGTGACTGTAGATGAATGTTCTTGCAGGGTCATGTACTGTAGCTCTGAACCTAAATAAAAGGATTAACAAGAGTTCACTTGGAGAAAAATGCTTAATTTCACTGTACTAACGATGAGAATCCATAGGGAAACCCAATAAAGCTTTGCTATTAAAATTGTTAACAAATGATTATTTCACCCTGACCCCCCTTCCCGCTGTTATTGTACTTTTGGAACAGTAACAAAGGATGGGATTGACCTAGTTCATGCTAGTACTTTAGTCCCTGGCCTACAAATGATCTTTTTCTTAAAAAATAATTCCTAATCTAGCTCTTTTAGGAGGCAGTGATGGTATTTATCAAGTAAACAATGTTTTCTGATGCATTTCATGCAACCTTCTGCCCCAAAACTTTGTTTTGTGCAAAAGGAGGAGGAACAAGCACCCTGAAGATAGCTATGCTGGAGCTGAACCTGACAGCCAGCAATGCCCAGATGATGCATCTCACTGCTGCAGAAGAGCGTGTACATTTTCCACAACTAGCACAAATTGCTTTTAATGATTAATGATATTAATGATTTTAATGATTCCTGGCAGAATCCTGTCACCTGCTCCAAGGTGACTCTCTTCAGCTGCATACACAGACTTGTCTCTTCTCCAAGCTGCACCTCTGCCCACAAGTAGGGGAGAGGAGAGGGGGATACTGGCAAGGGGGCCTCCTCACTCAGCAGTGTCTCTGTTGGCTGTTGATGGCTGGGGTATGGCCCCTTGCTGCTTGAGCAAATGCTGTGAGGGGCCAGAGCTGTGACTCAGGGCAATAGTCTGATCCCTGAGGGCTCCCCTGTCTCTAGTGGACATGTGCGGAGAGGATGGAAGGAACTGGATCAATTGGGATCTTCACTCTTTCCCCAGAATTTTAGGGCTGGCAGCCTCAGGCAGCACTATGATCTGAGAGTCAGGGCAACACTCGTATCGTTTTCCTTCCCAATGAAATGGAGTAATTAAAATTGACTAATGCAACTGCCATGCTTGGTTTAAGAAATCAAACAGACAAAAGTAATCTAATTTTAAAGGTTAGATCTTGATATTAGCTATGTCTTTTACTTCGTTTGGGCTTTGGAGATGAGTCCTAGGTGGTAGGTTGGTGACCTGCTTGAACCCCTGGCTAGAAAATGCCACAGTGCCTATCTGGGTTGCCTTCCAGGAGCTCCAAAACATGAATCCTGCTACATGAACAGGTCTCCTGGGTAACAACCCAAGGTGTTGCCTGAGCACACCCTTTGCACCACAAACTGGGCAGCACTTTGGGTTCTGTCATGTGCTCTTCTGTTCCTCGTTTTTACTTCAAAGACTTTGCCACTTTGAGATGTGTTTCTATGTCTAGTATAGGTTTGCAAAGACTTTGTAAAAATATTCCTAAATCTTTGTTTCATCCTCCGATTCCTTAACTTCTGTTTCATCAAAAGACCACCTAATACTTTTTCTTCAGAGAAAAGAAAAATCTATGGACCATCTTATGCTGTGTTTCAACAATAGTTTTCATTTGTGACCAGATGAGTATGGTGCTAAACTTTGAATGTTGACCCGCTCTTCTTATTTTTCTCCTGTTGTTTTCTTGCTTGTATTCTCAGGCATGTGGTCTTAATTTTTCCTCTTCATGAACACCTTCTGAAACTGTAGGGATCACCTGCTAGCAGTCCATAGGGACAGCTGAGGAGCTACAGCCTGCATAGAATTCCCCATGAACTTTTGTTCTTCACTATACCTTTGCTCCAGTACTCTGAGCCAAATGTTTCTGATGGTCTCTTGTTTAATATGTAATGTGGCTTTAATTAGGTACAAGTAGCAATTATCTTTAAAGGTAGGATTTAGTTGTGGTTGGATAAATTAGGCATGCTCTTTTATCAACTTCATTTTATGGTGGGTTGGTTTGATTTTTTTTCCTGTATGTTCAGCTGAGCAGCCTGTGCTTTAGAGGTGTTCTCTGTTTTTCCTACGTTTGTCAATAATCTCAGTGAAAGAGGTCACCTTGCACAAATGGCAGAGACTCTGTGGGAAGAGACTTGATTTTTTTAAAAGCACAATTTGTGGAAACAGGTGTGGTATTCCCGAGCAGCCTGGTTTCATTATAATCTGACTAGACTTCCAGAAACATAGTGTTGGAAGGTGAAAACTGTAGACTGAAGCCACTGCAGGTAATAGTAGAACTGTCAGGTCTTCTCTATGAACATTAGGTCTTTCAGCTTTGCATCGGTGAGTTCACACTAAGAGGTTTTAAATGTGGATAGGAAACTGCAGTTTCTCCACTCTCCTCTCCCCAAAAAAGCCACTTAATAGCTTGAATGAACACTAAGTTTGTAAGATGCATTCTGGATAAAGCTAATTTACATTAGCAATGAAAATGACAAGGGGTAATGGCCTGAAGTTGAACCAGGGGTGGTTCAGGCTGGATGTTAGGAAGAATTTCTTTACTGCAAGGGTTGTCAGGCATTGGAACAGCCTGCCCAGGGAGGTGGTGGAGTCACCATCCCTGGAAGTGTTTAGGAGCTGGGTAGATGTTGTGCTTAGGGTCATGGTTTAGCGGTTTTGATAGGGCTGGGAATAAGGTAGGACTCTGAAGGTTTCTTCCAGCTGAAAGTATTCTATGATCCTATGAAAATGTTCTTTATTCTGTCGCTGAAAATTGCTGCTAGGTCAGTCTCCACTTGGAAAAGCAAGATGGGTTCTTTCACGTCTCATTTGGAGATTGTACTCCACCTCACTGTGTACTCTAAACTACAACTAATTAACAACTCACTGCCCAGAAACCTTGCTCTCCATTAGGTCTGTCTCACTAAAGGGTGAGCAGGCTGCGTGGATGTAGAGGAAGGTACGATTAGCCAAGACAGGCTGTTGCTGTTACTATAACATGAATAGAGAGAGCACAACCTGACTTCCTATTTTTAAAGGCTAGTTTGAGCTGAAAGCTAATGAATTTATGTTCTTATTTTTTAAGCAAAGCACGAGAGGAGTCAGTAATAAAATAAGAATATCACCTCATCATGCCATTTTCCAAGTTACTACTTATCACAGATCTGCACTGAAGCCTTTACTGTGCAGTAGGTGGTGTGGCTCTGTAGACTTTTTAGACAGTTTTGTAAAATTGGTCATGTGAAAGGACACAAACTAGAAAAATGATGCAAATTTATTTTTCCTTGCATAAATTAGAGTAACTCCTAATTTTAGTGAAAGTATTTGCATGCATATACTATTATTAGGTAAGCCATTTTATATTCTGTAGATGGTGAGATGGGTATCTGCAGGTGGATTTTGGAAGCTTGGTGTCATAGTAAGTGCTGTAGCTGTATTCTGAGTGATGCTTTGCTAGCCTTAGGTACTGGAGTACTCAGCTGAGCTGTCCATGAGATGTAACTGGATTGAAGCAGCAGAAACCAGAAGGTTCTTCCCCACGTTACAGATTGTTAGAAATTGTGTGGGACCTACTGAAAGATTGCATCTTGCACCTTAGATTTGATTAAGATAATTTTACGATGTTTATAAGGGAGAAAAATGTGTGACATGGGTGTAATTCCCAAGAAAATGCTTCCTAAAAGCAGACCCCTTGGCATACTGTTAGGAAAAACATGCTTTCTAGGACACTCTTCCTATGAAGTTTGTGGGGATATGCTTGCAGGCACGGGAGTTAATTGCAGTGCATGAAAACTGAAAGGTCAGTTTGCTATCTAGCTTACTGCATAGTTTCTCTGATAATCAAGTAGCTACATGCAACGTTAGCAGTGCATGCTTTTTCCAGTTTAGTATTTGATTTAGAGAAGACTTTGCAGAGATACAGTGAAACTACTGTAAGTTGCAGAGCCTTTAATGTATTTGTGTTGTGGCTATAAAGTCAAAATGCAGCTCTGAAGAGTGCTAGGTCCAGAATTTTCAAGTATTCTTTATACCTGGATACTTAAGAAATATAGAGCTTTCCAAATGAAATTGAAAATAAAAAAAAAAAAAAAAGTTAAGGAAAGACACATGCTTCACATTTAGCATAAGTCATTTTTTCTGTAAGATATAATTCAGAAATGCTATTTCCTTTTCTGTGAGAACTGAAAAGCTTCTTTGTGTACAGTGTGAATTAGCATCAGGTGAATATGTGGATACAGCTTAGTTGCCAACCCATTAAACTGGCTAAGGATGACTACTTCTCTTTTGATACTTCTATTTTTACTACTTTGATTTTTATATCATGTTGATTTTTCCATCTATAATTAGTCTAGTTAGTAATTGTCTTTTCTGTTGTTCTAGTTCTGCCTCAGATGAATGTACCACAACTTTCAACGCACAGAGAAGTCTAAAGTAGAATAAAAAAATAATAATCTGAACAAAAAAACCCCTACATTGTTGCAAGTGTAGCATAAGACTGACCTCTGAAGTATTATTGTTCTACTTGGTGTGGATTTGGTGACTTTTGCATTGTGTAACATGCTTATATTTCTTTTTAAACATTTAGGAGTTCACCAGATCATTTTGTTATGTGGCTGCTGAAGCATTTTCCCGGGACAGCAGGAATGATTGATGAACACACTTCAGGTAAGAAATGAAATGCATGCCATTTGGTATGGTTGTTCATTAACTGTCCTCACATTGTTTTGGTTAAGCTTCAATAGTAGCAGTCTTTAACGTTACAGCATCAAAATTCACTGAATTGAAAATATAAATCTCTTGTCTACATGAATGTTTACATATGTCTGTCTGTAAATCATTGTGAGCAGGTTTTAGGTTTTTTTTCTTCTCTGACAGCAGATGACATTGCATGTTAAATTGGGTTTTAATGATCGAAAGATTATTACAAAATGCATTTTGTTGCTTCTAATTCTTCCATCAGCCCACCTGCTCCTGCAGGAATTAGTTCCATCTCCTTTAAATTAGACCAGATTGCTGCATCTATTCCAGAAGGCTTTACTTCTCTAAACCACACTTGGACTACTAAAAAAATTTTAAGGTTTGCCCCTTAGAAAACTTGTTACCAGTTAGTCTGATAATACTTTGGTAAAAATAGCTCCATGAAACAGAAAACAACACCCGTCCTCTTTTTTTTATTTTTTTTATTTTTTTTTTTGTATATTTGTAGTGAATTCCAGGCGTGTCCCAGGGGAGAGATGCTGACTCTCCAGTGAGTTCTGTTCTGCCACTTATGATCCAATTTCATTCACTCCTATTGTTGTGCTTGGACCTGTAGTGGTTGTGACTGATCTGATGCAGGTTTCAGATGAATTTTTCTCAATAAATTCACTTCGTTCAAAGATGTGAATAAGATGGAAATACAAAAACAAAATAAGAGAACATGTGCCAGCACATGAGCGTTTCTTTGCACAAAGTAGCAAACTCTTCCTCAGTCACCTTGTGTACAAGAGTTATCTCATGTTGACAAACTCTAAGATTATTACTAATGCATAATTATCCTTTATAACTGATTAGAATGGTGGGGACAAACAAGCTGCTGCTATTACAGTCTTTACCCTTGCCACTGTATAAAAGCATTTTCTTAAGTTACGCGGGGATTTTATTTCACCTTAGCAGTTACAGCTGTAAGCCTGAATATAAGGACAATTTCAGCATTTCTTGAGAGGTTTAAGTAACTTAACTTGTTCTTTGAGGCTGTGCCAATTCAGGACTTAGCTGTCAAGTTGTTGATACCCTTGAAAATTATCCCAAGCTTGTTAAAGTCTACACAAAGGCAAGTGAAGTTTGATCTTAGTTCAATTCTTGCTCTGTCACAAGCTTCCTGGGAAAAAATGGATGATTTCTTTAGTCCTTGTATCCCTGGGAGGTAAGGGCCAATGTAACTATGTGCTTTCATTTTTGGTAGAGATGACAGTGTGTCCAGAGTACTTTTTTTTGCACAACTCTGGTGTGCTCAGGGCTACACTGAGCTTTCTGTGCACATGAAGATCACCCTTTTGTGCTGGTAGCGTAGAGCTGCTAGGCAGCCAGTGCTCAGAAATGAAGGTGGTTACTGCCAAATGTGCATTTTGACTAAAGGAAAAGATCTGGGTTTATAGGTAAGTGGTGTCTTAGCACACCCATGGGCTTTAGTATCTCTGGGCTCCCAATTGCCCTCTTCTTCTCTTCCTTTGTAAGAGTATTGCAGAGAAATGTGGTGAAGATTGCATTGTGTTCAGGTTGGAGCCAGATGTGTATCTAGTATGGGCATGCTGTTAGAGATGTCTTAAGGCAAGGGCGCAGAATACACAAATGGATGACCCTGGGGTGTACTTCATTCTGCAACTTGCAGGCTGTAAGAGCATAAACACAGCAAATGCATCAAAATGTCAATATCTGTCAGATCAAGGGACCCAGGTTAAGCCGAGACCTTTAGGGAAGGCACAGCTTCCCCCTGTCCAGGGGAGTGTCTGGTAACCGATTCCAAGAGAGGAGAGTGGAGCGAGCCCTGCACATGGCTGCTTCCCAGATTAACCTCTCATGATCTGCAGTTGAAGAACCTTGTGAGTCAGTGGTGGCTTCTGTGTAGTTTTGCATATACTTTCTCCTTCTGTGAATTTGTCACGTTATTGTTTGAGCCCAGATGAATTTTTAGGCCCTGCAGCCTCATGCTGTTCAGAGTTCTCCTGGGAGGTTGCAGGGTTAAACCATCCCAGTTCCAGTGGGATGGTTGGAAAGGATGATGGGTGCTAAACTCTAAAGAAGGCTTCTTTTTAAGAAGCTAGACTAAAATCTCCCTGAAGTGAATTGAAACTGCAGGGCTTCTGTGGCTCTCCTACTGTTGGTGCCTTCCTAACGTGTAGGTTTGAGGTGGCTGCTCAGACGTCTCTTTCCTTTCTCCGAGCTCATTTCCCGTGTTTTTAATAATCATTTAGCAGTTGTGTGGCCTTTATGCTCTGTACCCCCTTGAGTTCCTGAAAGCAACCAAGAGGATGCTCTGTCTTCTGAGCAGCAAGGGCAGTTGTATGGCCTTTTTTTTCCCCTTGACACAATTCAAGATTATGTGAAAGGAAGCTTAAAATATCCTGGGGACACCCACTCCATGGGCTGAGCCTCCCAGCAACACACTACAATTATAGGACTATTAATCAGAAGTGATCTATATTTTTTTTGTTGTTGGCTTTCTTTTGTACATTTAAAACATGGCTTTTGGATTCACAGAAACTTTGGATGGGTTAAAAAACCCCCACAAGCTATATAATTACCCAGTAGTGCCTTTGCAGCAAAATCATTGCACTGAGAGCCTGACTGCCCGTATTCCAGCTAATACATCAAGGCTATGGAAGGAAGTGTGAATATTGCATGGATCTACCTGTCTGGCTTAAATGGCATCACAGAATACACTGTGCAATATAGATGATGTTAACTATTGTGGTAGGATTGCCAAACTGGCTATGGCTTTGCTGAAGGTGAGCTCTCTGAAAAGCTAAAATTTCCAAGTGTGATTATGTGAAGTACAGAACACAGAGTACTAAGCTTTTAAGAGTAAAAGCTTTGAAAATTCTGCAAAAGGAAACAGAACCAGGAGCATCTCTTCCCTAAAACCTTAGAACCAGCTGAAGGAGAATAATTTAATTATCCTGATTCTCCTTGTTGACAGAGTTGGGAGACAGAATTTATGCAGCTGGGTAAAAGTTGGGCTTATTGTTGCTCTCCGCTATTGTTTTTCTTCAAAACACAGGGGAGATGTTTGGCTTAAGATCCATTCCTAGTTACAGAACCAGCTCAATGCTATACACTTATTTCTATCCCATCTGCCCTCTTTTTCCCTTCTGTGCGTATATTTGGGGCAGGAAGTGAGAAAGCAGCTCTTACAAAAGATTTCCTTGATGTGCAAGGCCTTCAGCTGAATCCTTATGAGAGACAAGGCAAGTTGGATGTAACACATAGTTTAAGGGTTTTCCAGTTGAAGATGACACCACTGCATTTGTTATGATGGCTCATGGAAAAACATGTAGGAGTGATGGGAAAGTATCCCTTATTCCTTTTCTGTTCCCCTTTGGGGAGGGAGGGGGGTTAACAGAGAGTGTCTGTTAGGTCTAAGGGGCTGCCTTGACCCTAAACTGTGACAACTACCAATCCAGCTTCCTCACTTAAAGGAAACTGTCAGGCATCTTGATCCTTGAGTCCCCAGAAAATGGGCAGAAGTTTTCCCCTGAATCCCTTCTGGGAGGTTCATAGACACTGAATTTTCCTTTGATAGGAACTGAGCAGCTATTTAATGGAGAACCAAGAGGAGGCACCTGAAATGAGAAAGCTTTGCTCTATTAGAACTGGGGCTGAACTGTTTGCTCACTGTTTTAAGCCTTCCAAAAGGAATGGTGGTGGGGAGGAGAGCAGACCTGCCGCTTTGCCTGTGCGGGAAGGAGTGGCTGAGGAAAATGTGTCGGGAGTGTTTGGAAGGGAAGAAAGCGAGTTGGCCAATTTGATTAGACTAAAGAAAATAACATTTATCCACAGATCATCTGGATGCATGTGAATATATGGAGGTAGATTGTTTCTTGCCAGAGACTTCGATAAAATAGAAGAAACAGAGCAGGGTGGGTTTTTTGGTGGTGTGTGTATTTTGTTTTTTGTTTGGGTTGTTTTTTTTTTTTTTTTCTCCTGCAGCAGGATATAACTAGATTGTAAAGTTTTGGCAGAACTCTTAATATATGAACACTTCTTGAATCTCTGACAATATTTTTGTAAAACTGATTCTGGAACTGGAATAAATGAGAGTTTTCTATATTCTCCCTCACGTTAATTAGGTAAACCAGTAAGTTTTATATTTGTCCAGAAAGAGGTCAAAGCAAACAAGAAATCTAGAATGAAGGAGCCAAACAAGGATAAGTAATGAGCCAGTTTCTCAAACCAGGATTTTGGAAAAAGTATGCTTGCAAGCTTCCTTTATTATTATAACCTCTTGAACAGAATAATCCTGGCCAAATAGCTATAAACGCTTTCCAATAGAGAAGTTTATGACCTAGTTTCTGACTGAAACACAGTATCACAGTCTTTGGAAAGAACTTTAAATGAAGATGCTGGTGGCAGTGCCTCTGGAGCGTTGTATTAGAAAATTGGTGTATTTAGTCATTCCTGCCTTTTGCAAATACTTGCTAAGTGGAGTCAAGTGGAGTGAATTTGAAACATTGGGGTTCTTTTTCAGGAGACATAGGCATTGGAATGCCTGGGTTGGCATGAAGAATTTTCATGGGATGTCTGAAATTTTTTAACGAAGCACTGTTTGGAAAAATAATGGTTCTAGGATTATTTCAACAGCAGTTCAGCATTTACAGGATGACTTTCTACGTCCTTTCTTCCTTTAGAGCAGTGAAGGGAGGGGGAAAAAAAAGGGTGCATTTAGTCTGTTCACAATTATAAAATCTGTTCTTGAGAGAGAGAGGGAAAACTTTGATTAGGCTTCATTGAATTCATGGCCCTCCTGTGAGGAGCAGGGCAAGGAGTTGAGCAGAATGTACTGGGAGGGAGTGGAAACAAAAATGAGCTTGTGATTCCGTCAGCAAATTTTCTTAAATTGGAGAGATATTTCTCTTTGCCTCTGCCTACCCTTGCAGGAGACATCGGAACGGGCCACATTTTGATTGGCTCCCCTGGATAGAGGTGACTGACACGGTGCTGCTTTGGGGAGGAAGCAACACAGAGGTTAATTAGATGTGCTGTTACAAGCTGGGGGGATTTTGGTTTTACTCCCTATTCCTTCTTTTCCTATGACTCAGTGATGCCCCAGAAAGCAAAGGAGCTGTGTTGACCACCATCAGCTATGGCTGTGACCAATACCATCTATCCCTTTCTTCTCCTTCTCAGAGAGGTTGGGAGGGATCTTGAGAGCACAGACCATTGATGTCTTGGCCAAGAGGAGTTTCTGAAAGCTGTTCAAATACATTCAATAATAATTGTTAGCATAGCAAGAGCTATAGTTGAAATTATTGTAGTGTTTCAATTAGAATTCCTCTATTATTCCAGTTGCTTATAACTTCCTGAAATGCTCATGTCTCAAGTTGAAATTTTCCAGACTTGATCTTGGCCTGACAATGACCTTTCTTCCCTTTTATTCTTTGTTTCTCTTTTCTCAGTGGTATTAAGTGAATATGGCTTGGGCATTTCATTTATAATAAGAAGAAAATAGTAGAAAAATACACTTCAGCTATTCCTTTAAAACTCTGACTGAATAGCTCAATTGGTGCAGCTGTTAGAGAAATGGTGGTGAAAATCATCAGAAGTGCTTCTTGAATCTTACTGGAATCTCTGAGAGGGGACGCTCTCTAAAGGCTATCACCTTTAGGACTTAAATTCTAACTTTCTCTCCATCACACACATGCATCACACTCCTTCAGAATCATCCCATGCAGTTATTTTGGCGTGATCAGCTGAATGAGGCAGTAGTCCTTGGTGAAAGAGCAGATCTGTTTTTCACTGTTTGCCATCAGCCCGGTGAGACTGGGCTCGTGATTCAGGGACAAAGCAGCACAGATGGCAAGTGCTGTGCTGGAGTGTGCAAAAGGAGCCCTCTGGGGACTCCTGTCCCACAGTTCAGGTTGAAAAAGTTTTCAGAAACTTTTCTTGCAAGAAAGCTGTTAAACAAACCACAAATTTTCTATAAACTTTTTGTCTAGCTCTACTTAAGCTGTAGGCTACAGTAGTTTAAACCAGAACCCAGTTGCCTTAGTGGGTGGGATTTATACCTGGGATGGAAAGGGTAGAAATAAATTGCCAAGTGCTTTCCTTTTAATGCTGTTCTTGTCTATTAACTTCTGTAAAGACTACTGGCGATGGTGGTGATGTTACTAAACAGAAAATTGTGGGGTTTTACTTCTTGACTTGTAAGATGTGTTGCAAGGAAAAAGATCATATGCTTGCCTGTTGGCTTACACCCAGGCAAGCAGATGTAGTGCTGAGGGATACAGTTTAGTCAAGATCCTCTCAGTTGTTAGCTTAATGATTGGCCTAGGTGATCTTAAAGGTCTTTTGCCATCTAGGAGATTCTGCAATTCAGGCATGCTTTGCCTTGAAGACCGTGGGTTTTGCCAAGGACAAGCAGTGTGAGTGTTTCGATAAAATGGATTTTTATTTTTAGAATTGGTTTCTCTTGATCTCTTCTGTTCCATGGGAAATACCAATTCGTGTCCATTCATGAATCATCTTCGTTTCTACTGTTAAATGGATGTGTCTTCCCAGTGACAAAGATAAGTGTCTGACTGAAAGCTGCAGGGCAGCAGCAGGCAGGATGCAAACAGAACTGCCTGCAGATCTGGCACAGGTCCCCATTGTGCTCTCCTACCCTTTAACATGTTTTAAGTGGATTCCCGAACTCTGAGCCTACTGAGTAATATCACAACTCTGATGCTGTAGAAATTGTCGTCTTTTTTTTATTTTTTTTCCTGTCATAAAACTTACTTGGGTCATCTACAGGGTCATCCCTTGCAGGAGCTCCTGAGTACTGTTCAGACATTGCTTCAGCAGCACTACCAGCTGCTGGGTAAAAATAAGGTGCCTGTGGCATAAGCCCAGCTTTTCATATTGCTGGAGAACATTTCTTGCCTGCTCTTCTCAGTAATGTAAAATAACAAGAAAAGGGGCAGTGAGTGCAAGCTGGAATGTAGGAGATTCTATGGAAATGTGAGGAGAAACTTTTTCACGCTGAGGGAGACGGAACTGGCACAGGCTGCCCAGGGAGGTTGTGGAGTCTCCTCCTCTGGAGACATTCCAAACCCACCTGGAAATGTTCCTGTGTGACCTGATCTAGGTGATCCTGCTCTGGCAGGGGGGTTGGACTGGATGATCTTTTGAGGTCCTTTCCAATCCCTAACATTCTGTGATTCTGTGAGTAGTTTTATATGTGTGTGTATATATAGTTTTTCTTAAGATTTAAGGATCTCAGGATTTAAGATTTGATCAATAAATACAGAGGTCCCATAACAACCACTCTGACCTCTAAAAATTAATCAAAATATCCACTGTACCACAGAGTGAAACAGCTATCTTAAAGCTGCATTGATCTGTTATGAAAAGCAGAGTCTGGTATCAGAACTTTAAAGAAAAATTGTTCTGCAGCTTATGCCTTGAACAGGAGAGACTGTTTTATTTATATCAGGCACCAGACTTTGGTCCAACTTGCTGTTCTTTCCATGAGAATCTTGTCAATTGTGGCATCCTTCTGACCTGTCCCTGAGTGAGTCGCAAAACTTCATAACCGTGTCGAAGACATCTGCTGATAGAAAAAAGTTGGAACTTGCTTTCCAGAGAAAACCTTGGATTCAGAATTCTTTTAGTCCTCCAGATACATGGCAAATTACTAAAATAGAATTTCTTGGACCAGCTACAGTAAACTTCAGATTCAAAAATTAAAATACAGCCTTATTTTAAAGCTAATCTTGCTCATCCTAATGGGAATTGGCAGTGCATGTACTGGGCAGCAGGCAGTGAGTACCACTGCAGATGTTGTGGGTACACGACAGCTAATGTGCAAGAATTTTTAAGTGGAATGAAGTAATCACAACTTCCTTCAAAATGACAAACTTCTGCTTCTGTGACGTTTTCCTTGTTATTTCAGTCTGTCTTTGAAGCTGCTGGTTTAAGTTTGCCCTCTTGCGTGCCTGTCTTTGGGCTTATACCTTCAGTTAAATTTTGAAATGTCAAAGTTTTGAAGGGTATGCATCTATTTCCACCACAGATATTGAAATAAATTATTGGAGTATCCAGAAATTTGTTGTTTTGAGATTTTGGGCCCGACCTGCCTCAACTCTACACTTGGGTGTGTTTTGGAGGATTAAGACTAGAGAGATGTTGGTTCTTTTGTCAGCTATAGGATTTTTAGGGTGGCTTCTAATAAGAGCATGGAAGTGGTTTCTGCATTGGTTTTTCCTTTATATTCTTCACTTAAACTCTAGGCATAAGTATTCTGCCTTCCAGGACGGGCGCTGGGGTTAGAAACTTCAGTAACAAAAGTCTGTCTGTCTGTCCCAGGGTGTTTAAAAACTGACTGGTAAACCTTTAAGCTGTTGGATAAAGTTTAATGGGGAGCGATAGTCTTAACTCATTTTGTTTCCCAGTTATTTTGTTATTAGATAGTGTATGGTGATGAGTACTTTGGAAAAATTCAGTTTAACTCCTGAAATGCCAGTCTGCTTATCACCCTTGCTTTCTCCCTTCCCGGTCCCCTATGTGCCTCCTCTTATATACATGCTCTACAAGTTAATAAAAGACACACAACCCAGTAGAGGCAGAAAAAGCTCCCTGAAAGAGCTGAAGCAACTCCCACACAGTAAATTCACAGCTTGCTGAATGCTGCTGCTGTTCTGCTAAAGGAGGGATCAGAATAGCACTACTTTTTTTTTTTTTTTTTTTTTTTGATGCCTGGATAATTGTGTGAATGTGCCCTGGGTGCCTGACCTCCCTCCTCCACCTTCCCAGGGCCCACAAAAGTAACTATAATCCTCCTGGCTCCTGTTTCTTCTGCCAGAAAAACACATCAGCTCTTAGCTTGGAAAACATCCTGCTCTGCAGATGTGCGCTGTCCCAGGGAGGATGGCCCTCTCCCAGGCTGGACGCTCCTCGGGTCAGCTGCGTGATGGTGTCGTATTCTCAGCCCTCTCAGGAACGATTAATTCTGGTTACGTTGCTGTTCTGTATACAGTCGGGGCAGTCTCTTCTTTTGGGGATCAGTGTAGGAGGGCCGTGTTGCAGATCACATACCATTGGTTTTAGACGCCTGGGTACCTACGGTGACTCATCGGTTTAGTTTATACATCAACTGAAAATTCAACTTGAAAGTTTAAACTTGTTTCAGTATGCTTACAACACAAAGTTTTGAAATATTATTATTTTTTATTTGGAGGGTCCCAATTAGCACATAATCTCTCCCTGAAAGAGAGTCTAAGCTAAAGTAACGGTCCATCTGTGACCATAAACTGGTCACATTTCCTGCCCAGACAGGAAATCTTTGGGCACAGAGGCACTGGTGAGATGGTAGACCCAGGGCAACTGGGAGTGTGGAAACCAAGAAATGGGAATTTTGTTTTGATCATAGCAAGACTGATGAGGAATATTGTCTTGTCAGAAGGTTTCTGTTGCCTTTGTCCAATGGAGATGGTGTCTGCTCTGCTCCCGCCGGTGCCCGGCCTCGCCAGCCTTGCTGGATTTTCCCAGGACACAAGTATTGGCGTGAGAGATTTCCGTGTGCAATTCAATTGCTCTGGTCAGACCACCCTTGGACAGGCAGATTACAGTCAGTCGAAGCGATGTTGGTGGCAGTGCTGTGTCTCTGCCATCTGTAGGTTCAGATATGCTGGAGATTAGGCCTGTTTCAAGCTGTCTCTTTCATGGCCATACCCTTCATCTGATCCCAATCATTAAGAGATTAGGTTTCTTGAAATATCAGCATTTGTCGGCCCCCTGGCTGGAGCAAACCACTTAGCCCACAGATGCAGGAAAGCTTGAATAGGTTTTCAGTGTGAAAGAAATGCCGAGTTGCTAAGATGTATAATTTATACAGAAGAATAGTCTCTCACCTGCAGAGTGTTGGTAAATGCTGAGGTTTTTTTTGTGCTGTGGTCAAGGGCAGGCACTGATAAGCTGGTGGCAAAAGGAATGCAGCAACAGTAGGTGTTTCTTCTAGGCAATGAATACAATAAAAATAGGAATATGCATCACGGGCGGAGAGTGCTGACCTCTCAGAGCTTCCCAAATGCACACTGGTTTAAAACTTTGTTTTTATTTTCTCTGGGGACTGTGGTGCAGATTTTGAGTTTTGCATTTTTCAAAATACAGCCTTTGTCATAAGGAAAAGTTGAGTACTTGCTACCCCAAGATCTATTAAAAAGCCCCAGATGGCAGGCATAGTGGAGTGGTTGATTCACATGCTGTGCTTTCTGAGGAAGAGTCTGAAAATAAGCAAAAATGAGGCGCTTGATGCTTTGGCAACTGAGGATTTGGCCAAAAGGCACGTGGGTTTTGTTCAGAGGGGACCGCTGCCTGGCTTCATTGCTTTGTGTTGGCAAACACTGAATTTTAGTACAGATAAACACTATAACATTTCACCACCACTAAAAACAAAACCACCAGGCTCTGTGTCCTGTATCTGAAACCAGTTCCCAGACTTGTGGGCACAGGTCCTTTCTGCAGGGCTGGTCTCCTGGAATGGGGTTGGGAGCATCCTTGATTTAGTGCTCTGAGCTGGGATCTAGACTTAGATGTCTGAATCTGTGCTGCAAGCATTTATGGTAAAACATAGCATGGGCAGAATGTGTGGGTAACTTCTTTATTAGGGAAGTGTCTGATAGTTTCAGACTTGCTTTGAATAGCTTCTGCAGTGGGGGTAACCTTTTGCTTTCCCTACTTTGTCAGTTCTTACTGAAAAACACCACGTGTCCTTCCCCCCGTGGCATAAAATGTATTGTGGTTTTTTTTTGTTGGTGGTTTTTTTTTTTTGTAGAGACTATTTGTATAGAAAACCCCAGTATATACCCTGAGTACAAAGGTACATTCTTCTGTTTAGTCATAAAATCACAGAATGGTTTCAGTTGGCAGAGGTTTTTAAAGACGTCTATTTTAACCTCCCTGCCATAGGCAGGGGCATCTTTCACTAAATGAGGTTGCTCAAAGCCGTGTCCAACCTGAACTTGAAGACTTTCATGGGACAAAAACTAGGCTGGATTAGGTTCTTTGGGTATTCTCTGCATTAAGGTGGTAATAATAAAGTAATTCACATTATCACATACAGATCTTTTGATATTTATTGAAATGAAGAGAACATTTCCCATGTAAGCGATGGTAGCATGGACACAAACATTATTTTTTTTTAATATATAGGTTTATCTTAGTTTCACAGTTCACATGCAGAGGCATGCTCTCCTCTTAGAGAAGAGGTTTCGGCCAAGTTCTACTTTTTTAAAATCCACAGAGGTGTAACAAACAGTTCTGCTGATTTCTCTGCAATGAGTTCAAATTTTTGATTATACAACTGAGAGAAGACTCTGACCCATAGCTATGCAAAAAAGTTTACATTTTATTCTTATTTTAAATGCCTCAAACTTGAAATACTCAGATTATTATTTTACATACACTTTTTTTTTTAATCTGCAAATCTTTCCACATAATTTACTTTAAGAGGGCTGTGATTGCCTGCTTGCAGCTGTTCACTTATTCTTTAAATTTAGACTGACTGAAGCAGTTGGTCTAGACATTGTTGGTTTAACTCAAGGGGAACTTGCTCGTTGATCTTTGTGTTAACCATGAACAATGTGTATGTACACGCATACCTACAGTATGCGATACATACATTTAGAAGTGACCTCATCATGTGGTTTGGTCTACAAAGCCAAGGAGGAGGAGAAGGTTGTTTTTGCAGGAAGATCTCACCAAATGCAATTATCTGAAACTCCAGTTCCACTAACGGTTTGCATCTGGCTGCCTGGGGAGGTAACTGCAGTTAAGCCAAGCAAAGCAAGGACTGGATTGCAGCAGTTTAATTTTTTGAATTTTTTTTTTTTTTTTTTTTTACCCTTGAAATCCCCCCTGTTTAACTTTACAAATGGACTGGAAACTTAAAACTTGTTGTAGAAGGGGTGATCTCTATACCTTGTCTGACATGGATTCCTGAACTTAAAGAATAACTGTTACCAAGTCTCTGAAATTCAACCTGTAAGTTAGGAGTTTCTCTGGGGATGCTGGTACAGGGCTATGCTGTATGAACTGGGTTTTTGGCAGCATTGCTTTTTGTGTGTTTGCACAGGAGGAGGGATGGGGATGCAAGGAATCTAACCAAAAACAAATCAGTCTTTTTTGAGAAGGAAGTGTTTATTGAAGTTGGCTTTAATATAGGTGCCATAGGAGGAGAAGTGCAGTGGTATTTAAGCGTAACATTGGCTTGAGCGTGGTACTGTGTAGCTTCTCCCGCATCTGTAAGGTTGCTCTGGATGTGCTGTGCAGCCAAGGTCAGATGTGGGTCACGGGGTGGGTGTGCTCTGTACAGACTATCTATAGCAGTGTATAGCAGAAGCATCTGTGAGCTGTAGAGCTTTGCTATTTTCACACAATAATTTGAAACATCACGAAGCTTCAAAAAAAAAAAAGCACACTCTCATGGTGTTGGCTGTTCAAGTGTGTAATAGGGATTCATAATTGCAACAGGAAAGCATATACAGTAATTAAAACACAGAGCAGAAGAATTAGTCAAATTTGGCACAAATGCCCAAGAAAGCGTCTGCTTTAGCTGTAGATATAAATGAAACACTAGCCAAAATTACTTTGAAAGGCTTTAATTACATCTGTTTTAATTTAGGATGTAAAATGCAGGATATGATTTTTTAATATAAATTTAATTCATGGTTAATCTGCAGATTGCAGTATCCTTCCAGTAGGAATGATGTGCTTGGAGTGGGATAATTGAAAACTTCCCTTTTGAGCTGTTTGTTACTGTTGCAGGGCATGCTGGCCAGGCCTGCGTGTTCCCTGTGTAGGTGCAACTGGTGGTGGTGGATCACTTAACAAAAGAACCCAACACTTGATTTTAATGGAAGTGCATTATTATATAATAAACTGTTCATGCTGCGTCTGCAGTAAACCAGTCACCAAAACGTATTATCTTTTCCATAGTATTTTTTTAATGAAGTGCACACAGTAGGACTGGAGAATAGTACTTCTCAAGCTACTCTAAAGCTCACTGTCTGTAAATGAGAAAAACAACATGCTTGTGCTAGTCAATGTTTTTTCTCTAGCCTTTTCCAAATAAGAAAGGGACCTTGTGTGTGCATGTTTTATTTCACATATTCTGTACTGTTTGATGACTGCTGGAGTCATGCACCAGTAAAGGGTTCAGAATTCTCCTGATGAGAGAATGCAAGGACCAAGCAAGACAGGGACTGGTGAGCTTGCAAACCTGGCTGCTCATAGGAAGGATTTTAAGAGTGCCATTAAAAAAAAAAAAAAAAAAAGAGCTGTTGTGTACATCAGGTTCAAATAATCTAGATCTGAAGGATTTGGGAAGATTATCTGAATGAATTTCAAACGCTGCTGGCTACTGTATTGGATGAGTTGTGAAATAAAAAGTGACTTGGGCAAGAGAGGCAAGAAGAAAAGGTCATCTGCTGTCCTTCCACTCAAGCAGAGGAAGGACAGCCAGGAACTGCTGCTCAGTGAGCCTTGGTTTTAGTCCTCATGTAAACACATACACCAATGAGTAAAGTAATAGATTCAAAAATAGAAACTGTGTATATCTAAATAACAGAAACTTGAGTTAGAAACTGTCTGGGTAACAGAAGCATGGGTCTTAAATAGTTTAGTTACGTAAATGGAGAAATCAGGCCAGAAAAACGGGAAAGCCTTTCTTTGTCAATTATAGAATTGGTAGTAGGAGGAAACTGCAGTTCATATAATGTGACTTGATTTAAGAGGAGTAGCATAGAATATTTTCTTGTAAAATCTTACTTAAAATACCATTTTAATTGGCTAGTTTGTGAAAGTTGGTACACTGAAATTGAAAACTGGCGAAAATAAAAAGGGGAAAAAAAACCCCAGCAACCCTCTCAAACCCAGAAACAGATGGCAGTAACAATATACAGAGCTATGGAGTGTTATCAACTGAGCAGTGTAATGCTTTTCCCATCTTATTTTAATATAGCTTAATGTAGGGATGTGTCATGCAGATGCATAGTGGCAAACTCTACAAGCTCTCTTCCACTTGATTGTATTTTCTCCGGCACACAGGGATAATCAGCTCTTCACAAACAGCTTATCTTCATGCTATGAGCAGGATCTGAGGCTAGATGTTTTTATCAGGGTGTTGATTTTTGTTGGAGGAGTGTTTGCACCACTGGTTTCAAGACTATGTCTCCGAGAAGAGTTTGGCCCATTTTGTGTGGGGTAGGAGCATCACTTTAATGCCTTCAGTAAAGCTTTGGTCAATCAGTGATGTGGTACTGGAGAACTCCTCTCCACAAGTAAGAGGCTCAGCAAAGCAGAGTTTCTCATGTTACTACTTCATGTGATTGCCAAGGTAACTGCTGAAGTCCATAAGAAAACCCCACCAAATTCCAGGAGACTTCTGATAAAATCCTAAGCATGCATCAGTGCTGTCCCTTGATGCATTTTTTTGGTCCCGTGATGTACCTGTTAGAATAGGAACAAAGTGATAAGGATTAATTTGTTTGACTTGCACCCTCTCAGTATTTTAGTAGCTGCAAGTAGCATCACTGTGATAGCAGGTGATCAGTGCTCTGCTCGGTCTTCAGAAACATTACTAAACATGTAGTCACGTTACCAGTAGATTTTGACCAAACCTGGCTTTTTTTTTTTTTTTTTTTTTTTCCCCTTAATGTTGTCTTTGCTTTGTGGACCATGAGAGAGAAATTTTCTGCCACTTACAGTCAGGCAAAGCTGAGACTCTGCTGTGCCAAAGGGAAGAGTGGAGAAGATGCAGTGGGTTTCCTGGTGGTCCTGTCCCTTGCTTTCTGAAGACATTTGGTGAAAATGGGGACCAGTGATTTATCTTCCAGACTTCTTTTAATTATGAAACCACGAAAATACTGGAAGCATGCTCATTTTTTCTGTTGTATCTTGGGAACTTTGGGTTCACTTTTATTAGCTGATGGAGTTTTAGAAACCTGTAAGCCTGTAGTGCTTGGGAAGATGCTACTTGGGAAAAGTAGACAGCGATGGTAGAAAAACAAGGTAGAATAACTCTTTTTGCCTGTCAAACACAACTTTGATTAAACACTAGTTGACAAGTCTAATAGCAATGAAAGGCAGAGCAAAAGCCACCTGTCTTTTCTTATTTTAATGCCTAAATCCTTAGACTGCCTTAGTCCAGCTTCTGGAAACTGAAAGCCATTGTAATACTACTTCATCCTTAGGGAGGATATAGCTTGGAGATGAGAATATACCTAGACCATCATATTAAAGCCAGTTTCCTCCAAAAGCTGACAAACTCCATCTTGTATTTGAAAGTAACTAGAAAAAAAACCCCTCGAATCAACAAAAAGCATTAAAAAACCCACCCAACCCAAACAAACACTTCTCCAAGGTAAACACTGGTGCAGTCAATGTCCCCCACATAGGGAAGAGACCAGGAGATTTAAACTAATAGGGGATGCAGAACAGATAATCTGCTGGCTAGAAGTTTTGACCCCTGACAGTAACCTTCGAAGTACTTTGTGCTGCCTGCAAATGCCTGGAGGCTTGGCTGCCTGGGGTGCAGGGAGTACCTCTGCTGAAATGCGACAGAGTGACTCCAGTTTGTGCCATGCACAGAGACCCCGCTGTGTATGATGGGCTGTTCACAGCAGACCAGGGATGGATTGGGACTGTGGCCCTGGTGCGTTTTTCTGTGGGCACCTGGCTGCTGTGCACGTGGCCTCAGAGTCACCTGTTCCTGACAGATGTTTGCTCTCCCTTCAGTCTCCACCCCATACATGTATACCTACATACCCTCCTAGAAAAATGCAGGAAGTATTTGAGTATTTTCTGTTGGTGTCTCTTTTGTCTGCAAAGAAATTTACTGCTTCATTTTCAGGCAAATGGGCATTAGTCCAGTTCGTGACATCTCCTGTTGCCATCTATGCTCTGCTTCCATTGGCTTTGCAACAGAGGGAGGGGAATGGGATGTCCCAATCTTGACTGCTTTTGAACAAGCAGCTTGCAGCTAAATACATTTAAGTAGATGAAAAGCATACTAAAAAAATATCATGCCTACTCAGATGCTATTTTATTCTTACTGCACTGGTTTGTATATGTTCAAATGGAAGATCAGGGTCCCTTTTTTGTACTATGTATGAAGCAGACCCACAGTCCATGGCCAAAGGAGCCTAAATTTTCAGTTGCCAAATAGTCTCTCACTAGATGACAGACTAATGGTTTTCTGTAAGAGCATGCACTATGAATTTTCCTCATCCTTCTCATTTAAGAAGCCTTAGAACTTAAAAAGCCCTCACAGATTAAAATGTTACAAGCAATCCCCTCTCTTCTCCCTTCTCTCCATGAAAGTATGATGAAAAAATGGGATAACCTCTTGCGATATTGAAATATTTAATATTAAATGCAACTTAGAGGTCGTCAGACTCAAAGATTTCATTGTGGTGGTGTTTTTGTCTTTACCTTGCTCTAGCTGTTGTTGCATTGTCACCTTCTGTACACCCACACCTCAAATATAAGGCTTTTTTAGTGAAATCACATGACTTCACAATAATTATTGACTGTCTTATGATTATACTGATATTGACTGTTCTATATGTTTATTAAAAAATCAAAATCTCTTATCATAATAATAGCGTTGTGGGAGAATATTTCCCGAGCACCCAAGAACTGTTGAGGCAATCTTGCCTGAATTTTGAATTTCTCAGTTTTCTATTAGGAAAAAGAGAAGTTGCCACTGCTACCTAAGCTGAGAATAGCTTGTTGATGTTAGTGAACTTCTAAAGCGTAGACTATAAAGAAAAAGAAATCTGATAATAGAAATCTTCTGACTGTATAATACAAGAAATAACCAACATCTAGTTACAGTAACTGTTGAGGCTCCTGTTTAAGGCCTCTCATGGCCGTGGGTGTGGTGTTCCTTTGCCTTAGTGCATTATTTTAGAGATGCTCGTCTGCACTTCTACAGAGGTGGAAGTTGCTTTATCCAAACCAACACAACTGTTTAGTAGCCATACTTACTACTTGCCTCATTTCTTTTGCATTTAATGCCACCAAATCCTAAGGTGACAGGGGTGATCTCCAGTGTCCAGGCAATTCTGTAATGAGGAGGTTAAATACGAAAGGTTACAAGATGTGGGGGAGCTCTGAACTTCTAGATCTGAATGTCCCTGAAGGTGCAGGGAGATGTTAATAGTTTGGTGCAGTGGTTAGCAATGGTCATCTCTAACTGTTCTTTCCTGCATTTCTCTTGTTGGATAAATAACTAGTTAAAATCATGGGTGGCATAATTCTTGTTGCCTCTCTGTTGCCTTTTGCATGCTGTTATCTTTACAGTAAACTGTATTTGACTGTGCCTCGTGTCAGCTCAGGGTCCCAGCAGAGTTAAACTCAGGTGGCTGAATGGTTAACTCCTCTCTTGGGGAGGCTTCATTTACAGCTGGAAACCATCCCTTGGAAACTTCTCTTTTTATCACATTAGCTCGCAGCTCAGCACAGCAAACCCAAACCGGTGTTTTTATGTTCAGAGCAGCCTTATATCCAGGCTAACCCAGCCTGCTGCTGGGTGGGCAGCTGCCGGGAGCGAGGGTGAGCTGTGTGGAGGGAATAACCACAGCAGTTTCTTGCTCTGGTGCTGCCTGGGTTCAGCTGTGGCTGCCTTCAACATCTCCTCACAGGAATAAAATGTTGTGAAATTTGTTAGATGCCTGAAAGAAGAGAACACAAACTACAGCTGCACAGCATGTTTTGAAAGTCGTGGAAGTGCCAATACTTTACAAGTAGAGGATGCTTCTTTGACATGCTGGTTTTGATGCTTTTTGCAAAGAAAATATTGATTTAGGGGTGAGCAAACAGGTTTGGCTGAAGTAAGAAGCAATCTGTGCTTTTCCACATTTTTTGAACTGGCAGTGAGATTTGTGGGTTTGGGATTTATTGTCTTTGGTTAGAAAGAGGCAGGAATTGAAATATTCTTTCTCATTCTTTCTGAAATAATTCAGCATTTTCCTTTTAGGTTTTTATTTTGTAAATGGAAGTCTTCAGTGTGGCAGACTGCTCTGGTTTTCTAGTGTAGACAGAACAACTTCATACCACTCCTGGTTTTGTTAAGTAGTTCAGAAAGTTTTGTAAACTACAGAATTCCTTATTTGGCTTTAGAATAGGTTATTTTTGGTCAGTTAACACAAATGATAAACACAAAGCATCCTACTGGAACCACCATTTAATACTTACTCTGTTTAATACAGCGCTTTTTATTTGCTTAGGGAAAGCATTAGAAAATATCTGGTTAAATTTACATTAGAAGCTTAAACTATTTTCTTTTTCTTCTAGAAGAATGTATGTTATAATAATTTGATAGATTGCGTCGCCAATTTAAAGTGATTTAAAGTGCTGTTAAGTCAAAAACATATTGCTTAAGGAATGAAGAGAAGGGAAATAGAAGACTTATCTTGCCCTTATAACAGATTGGGTTTGGGTTTTTTTTGGCTTGTTTTGGGAATCACTTTCCTTGTGTCTGTGTATATATGTATGAATGAAACCTGTTTAATTGGTTGTGTGAAGCCTAATTATATTATAAAGTTATCTTCTCTGCCTGTAAACTTATATTCTGGCTTTGTCCCATTTATGTTTTCTCATCTGTTGAGTCTGCTGAGCACAGACAAATACAGGCGAGACAAGCAGCCTTTACTTGCAGTAACTCTGTCAGTGCAGGTTGCTTGCTTATTCTGTATTTATCTGTTCATTTCTCTCAGAGTTCATTAATCCATCAGCATGACACAATCCTTCCAATGGGATTGTGCCAAATGTTACAGTAGCACACCAGCAGAAACCTGTGTGCCATTTATTTTTCCAGAGATTAAATAAGATAATTTTCCTGTCATCTAGTATTTGC
>JANHGN010012871.1:2568-17879 GCA_024605025.1 Megaceryle maxima | reverse complement strand
ATAACACTATACAGACTCTCAGAAAGATCTCAAATCTATTCTTAAGTGTGTTTTTCTGTCTCATAATTCAGAGAATTATGCTCATCTTCCCCAGGTGATTATATTTAATAAGTGACCACAGAAATCTGAATGCACAGTCACATTTTACTTTAGGCCGTTTATAGATGCCCTGCATTTTCTTGTATTTATCCTCACACAGGGCTTTGCTCTAAAATTGAAGTAAGATTTTCAGCAAGAAGTGACTTCCAAGAGTCAAGATGCACTGTTAACTTAATGATAAAGCTACAGGTTATAATATAAACAACAAAAAAAAAATAATTCAGCTTTGCTTAGGCAAACTACTCTTACATAAAAGGCTACTAGGTAAAATAGTGTCTTAAAACACTTAGTAGGAGGTAAAACCAAAATGAGTTAATGAAGGTTTCCAACTTTTGATCTAAGCCCATATACTCTACTGACAACATACTGCTTTGTATGTGCTTTTGAATTAACACCAATTTATTTAGAGCACTTTGCTCGTCTTCCCCAGGTGATTATATTTAATAAATGACCACAGAAATCTGAATGCACAGTCACATCAACCAGACTGACCCTGCTGAAAATAATTGGTCTGAAGTAACAGCTATTTTTATCAGGTCAAACTGTGAACTACAAGGAATTTATTTCTAAACAACTTGTCCACAGCTGCTATGGTCTGATGGCTGCACAATTTATTTTAACAAAGTATGCCTAAACACATTTACACATCTGACTCATATGATGCAAATATATTAAACAATTTAGTAATTAAAAGGAGGCTAGGATTGAGCACCAGCCCCTAACAATGGGAGTATTTTCTGCACCACAGAGAGCAAACTGTAAATTACATTAGTCATCTGTTGATTATTTTGAAAATATTCTTAAAGTTTGTAACCTTTTTTATTTCATTCTTCTATTATTTACATGGAAACTGTTAGTCATCTTGCATTTCCTAAACCTTATTGTCTTCATCCTACATCAGTTCCTACTGAAAAAAGCAGGCATGGGAAGGCAAGAATAAAGCACTTTGATCATTGCTCTTACTGCATGTTTCTGTAATGACTCAATTTCTTAATAATAACAAAAAAAAAAAAATTAACTTTTTCTAAGCACAAGAATTCCCAGTGCATTGTCACCACTGATGGATCCAGTTTGCTAATCCACTGTCCACAAAATATCCGAAGTGGGCAGCCTGACATCTTTATCTGAAGGCCAGAGGCCTTTGGGGAAGACTGACAGAGAACAAGATTGAAAAGATCTTAAGTAACATGCTGATGCTTCAAGTCCTGGTTGCCAGAAATTGCTGTGCACGACCCGAGAGCCAAAGAACAGGAAAGACTCTCCAAGGAGAAGACTTGAAGCTGTTGCACGGTGATGCTCATGGTCAATGCACTGCCACTGGCTGGTTTCCTTCAAGAAGTCACAAAAGAAAAATACACGTAGATAGATTCAATTTCTTTAATTATTTGCCATCAGCTAGTCTCAAGCACGCTAGATACAAATCTTTATGAAGTAGCAAATTGAACTTCCAAGTTCAGCTTGCCTTCACACACAAAAGCATGTGAAAGACGCAGCAAAAAGTTCAGTTTCAAATTTATCAGTATTTCCCCATTCACTGTGGAGAGGGGGAAAAAAAAAAAAAGTACAATTTCTCTAGACTACAAAAGCAGTTTCAAGTCCATAGGTCATTCCAGCTAAACTCCATGAGAACAAGTGGAATCAAACCAGAACTGGAACAGCTGAATGAGCCATGTGGAACAAAGGAACTCTTGTAACAAACTCTCATACCCTGAATTTCTTCAATTGTTTTTGGGTGGGTTGTTTTGTTTGGGGGTTTTTGTGTGTGTGTGTTGGGTTTTCTTGTTTGGTTATTTGGGGTTTTTGTTGTTGTTGTTGTTGGTTGGGGTTTTTTTGCTGTTGTTGGCTGGTTGGTTATTTCTTTGGTTTTTTTGCCTATAAGCCAGAGGTAATCAGGAATCAGCTCCCTGCTGCGCCATTTGACAAAGACAGGTGTAGTCCAAAGACTCCTTTCCAAAATACAGAATGAGGGAACTCCCTTGCTTATTTGCTCAGGATCCTCCTTTCCTCAGCAAATTAAGCCAGTGATAACCTCCACTACCCGTTCCCAAAATGAAAGCTGAATGAAGCAATCGGGTCTCCTGATGCTCTTCCACTGCAACAGCAGTTGTGAAAATTTAGAAGAATGGAGAATTTTCATAGGTTCCTCCACCTGGGAGGGGGCCAGGACCAAAGACACTGAAGCTCAAGGAAGATTTACATCTCAATGGTATCTGTAAGCATCCTTGCAGTCCTAAGTGCATGGAACAGCTTTAACTGCAAGATTTCTGAAGAGTTGGGATACTGCCTCTTCTGAAGATACCTAGTCACCTGAAGCAAAAAGAGGCTTTCTGTGTATTTCCACTGTTGAGCATTGCTACACAAAGGAACAAAAAGGCCTTTAACATTCAGCTGAATAGGATGTAGGGGGATGTACAATCAATGCCTATGTCCAAGCTACAGAATGAGCACAGCCTTAGTGGTTATTAACATTTTAAAAATACACAAGACTTTCAAAATGTCTTATCTTGCTTACATTTAGATTCTTACAGAAATTATCACAAAAGTGACACTTCACACTAAATAGTTCCACTTCTCTGAAATACATCATCACATTCTATTTCTAATTCGCCCAATGTCAAAATTGGTGCATTGTAATTTTTTTCTATAGTTAAATTAACTGCTTTCTTCTCATATCTGTAAGAATACAAATTTAAAGAAAACTGTACATCTCCTAGGCAAAGATTCAAAATATGCAAGCTATTTCATTCCAGTTTGGTTTGCAGGGCAAAGGTATAAGCTATGAGATCATTTCCAAAAGCAGATTTCAAGTGACGGTTTTAAGATATTTACTCAGCAGACTGGAACAACTTTGCAGTTACAAGTTCCCTATTTAGTGACATCATAACTATCCAGACAATTTAGGATCAAATTAGGACATACATAGTGGTTTGCATGAAATAATTGTACATAGTGAGAAAAGTCTATGCATTTTTTTTTAGACAGTTTGTGATTTTTTTAAAAAAAAACAACAAACTGCTTTTAGAAAGGCCCACAGAAGAATGGTAATCTCATTTTGATTTTAAAAAACTATGAAATATTTAAATCTATTAGCTTTAAAGTTCCTCATTATAAGCTCTTATTTCATTATTACCACATTACTCACCCTGAAAACCATCCTTTGTTTCCAAAGAACTGGGGGGGGGGGTGTTAGGATGGACAGACACACAAATGAATAAATAAATAAAAAAAAAAAAAAAAAAAACCAACCACATAGCAAAGCTCTGAGGAGAAGACTGCACAGAGGCGGGTCAAAGGTCTCAGCCCAGTTGGCAGCTACCACCAGGGGAGCTGCACCACTTCCCTTCCACCTGCCCTCACACCAGTCAAGTTAGCAAAAATAAAAAGGGTCTAACAATTCTGCAAATAACACTAGACCTCTACACAAAGCAGTCCCATCGCTCTCATCCATGCCGCTCTAGTGAATCACAGCAGGTTCAGGTGAGACCACATCATAGGGGAAAAAAAGAAAATAAAATAAAAAAGATGAATAGACGAGGATGGTGTAGAGGTCCCTGGGGTTGAAATGGCATTGCACAACTATGATTCTCAAAAGACTGTACAATAAAGTCAGCTAAACTTAAAAATGTGTATTGCAGCACCCTCTGCAGCTGCAGTCATCTACTTTTCTACAGCTGAAAAATCTTTTTGATGCTTGCATACACCACATCAAACAACCGTGAGACTGTGTGTTGGGACAGACATTTCTCTGAAAGCATTTAAAATTAAACAGCGGTAATTCAGGTGTTTGCCTGCCAGGGGGAGCTGAAGGAAAGAAAAAGAAATCCTCAATACCTCAAGAGTTCTGGGTTTGTCCTACATCAATTAATTTAACTCTTCAGAAAAAAAAGGGTGGGGGATTAACGCAAAAAATCAACCCCTGCTTCTTGGCAGAGGGCAGTGACAGCCTTATCCCACACAGGGCACCAAAAACTTTGACAATTACACCCAGTTACTCACTCTACAAATAAGTCCCCCTGGATTTCTGTATGAAAACAATAAGGTATATTTATTTTTTGATCCACACCACAGTAGAGATGACTGCACCAGAGACAGACTTCTCCAAGAAGAAAGCATTCCATAAGATGGTACCTAATGCCTTATTACCTCAACTTGCAACTAAATGCATGGCAACGGCGTGCAGACTGTTTCTCCTGTCTGCCAGAACAAAATACGTATCATGCTGAAAACAGATTTTTATTTAAATACTTATTAGTCTTTTTTGCACACTCTTTCCACTTACTGCTTATAACCTTTACCATTGGTACACCTATGAATCTGCATGTGGTTAGCGTTGCAACAGCGTGAAACTCTAAATTACCATATTAATAATTCCTTCTTGCATAGTGTCAGCTAACCCGGAGAGCTTAGAGCAGGCAGCAATTGGTCTAATTTTGCTAATGGGTAAAGTAAAATCTAAACAACATGTTGATGGGAAACCAGGATTCTGTAAGACAGCTCAGGAAAGAATTCCACTGCACTTATGAAGGACAACTCCTCTTTTCCATCCTTCACTTTAGTTAAGCAAAGAGCAGAATGAGTATACCTTTAATTGGTTCCCTTCAATATTAAGGGCTAAACTGATCCAACTTTCCTTAGATGAAAATTTGACTAACAGCTTTAAAATAAGCTTAGTAGCATCCTGTGTATTTCTTGCAATCAAAACACTTTTATGAAAATCAGTTATGCCACCTTCTGGTATTTACTAGAACTACTCTACAAGACAATTACTCATTTTCATAAATGGTTGGACAAGCTTGTGTTCAGTCAAAGTTCCTAAGCCTGTACTATCTGCTGAAAAAGGCAGCGTTGTTCCCCTACATTACCTGGTTTGAGATATGAGTTACTCTGCTCTTTGCCACATCTCACCAGCTACAGAGGAGGAAATGGAAAAGGCAGAAAGTGAAAAGTAGAAGCAAACTTCTGAGATGGCTTCTGTACAAGGACCAATTTGTAGAATTGATTTAACAGCAGGGAAAGCAGGTAGGCAAGAAGAAATATATTAAGACCCTATAGGGTCACAAAAAGCACAGTGCACAAGGAGTGCACCAGCTCTCCAACACAATAAAGGTTCAAATGAAGCTAGCAGATGACTTATGAAAAAACCACCAAAACATCAGAGGAAACTTCTTGACATAACATTCTCCAGCTATCACACCATTAGCTTTTCAGTAATCATTTCTTCTTATGATACAGATTTACATAAGCAACCGTGAAAAGTAATAGAAGTGGTTTGTACTGAGAGGGTACAGTGACTCAGAGCCACATAAAAGGCCAGCAAACTTCTCCACCTTACCTCCCACTACCAGAGCATCATTAATAGTATAATAGGACAAATTTATAGCTATGCAGGAACAACTATAAACACCCTTCCTTCTATATATGACTTGGATCCATGCAATATAATCTGTACTGCTAGACACATGCAAAAGGATGAATTTAACCTGTGACTTCAGAAATTTTTAATAATTTCCAACCTAAACCTTCAGTATAAAACTGGTTTACATGTCAAGTTTCCATCAACAATTTCTCAAGCAGAAAAAGCATCTTTGGTGAAGGGAGAAAGAAGGCATAGAATTAGGTATGAAAAATGTAAGTGAGTTATGTGGATAACTGACTCCAAGTGTGTCAACTCTGATGCTCCACTATCCCTCACAAGACAAATGTCTAGGAATTCTCCAATCTTATAGGCAACTTTTGACCCACAAATTAGATATTTCTGAGTATAATTTTCCACTGTAACTCTGAACTACACAAGTTTAATTACCTAAAAATAAAATATATTTAGGAAGTTTGGTGTATTTATCAAACAAGCTCAAGACAGTATTCAGGTACTTAAATATAAGTTGCAGAACCAGCATAAGACACGTGAAATACAAGGACATCTATAAGCATCTCCACTTGCTAGCAAGACCTTCCTCCAAGTCTTTGCTTATTCTTTCAGCTCTATATATACACATCTCTTTGCAGTGTGCATCCCATTGTATAATCATTTTCTGGATCCCTAAACAAAGCAAGACTTAAATTAAGCAAAGCTTTGCTCCGATGTGTTGTTACAATTAAGGTTTTTTACTCATTTGTAAGTTCAGCAGTTCAGTTTCTAGAGATGCTGTTTATCATTTTGCCCACAGAAGGCAGAAGGATAATATGCAGAAGGGTATACACACATAATGAGAAGTACAAAAAGTTACTTTCAGCAAAACCAACACCAGAAATCATGCTGCAACACCACTTCATTTGCCCAAAACATTTTCCAAGAGCATCAGAAGTAACTAATATAACAAAGTTGAACAATAAACCGGAAGAATCATGATAGTAACTCAGAGCAGGCATAATGTGACTGTGACTACCTGAGCTCATATCTCACTACATATCACACGAAGCATTGCCTGGCAAAAGCAATGCTGTAATCCCACATAATAAAGTGTTAAAAACATAAAATTAAAAAAAAAAAAAAAGTCAATCACTGATATCAGTCATGCCTAAAACGTTCCCGCCTGCTCACGTTCTTACAGACATTTATCACTGCCACTGAATAGATTTTTTGCAGTTTAGCAAAGCCTTTCTTCACTCACTTGGAACACAGATTTTAAATTTCGAGCTTTAAACTGAAAGCAGAGTTGGTGTCTAACAATTCAAAGGCAATCTCAAATGAACTCGGTACTTTCCTGACACTAAAATCCTTGAAAGGTGAAGCTTTTGAGGCCTTTGAATAGCATATGCTGGAAACTTGAAAAGAAAGCAAGATTAATTCTGGGGGCACCTTGGAAATCTCTGCTGAAGCAGCCGTATGCTACTTCAAGTGCAAAAGCATAGGACACAGCAGTCAGCTTAGGAAGGGAGGAAGGCAGGGCAATAAGACAGATATTTATTCAATAAAGTCAGTACTGAACTTGAAGCAAAACGCAGTTGGTAGCTCAAAGTAAGATCAACACTGAAATCAAAACTGTCCAGTAAATAATAAACTTACACAGGGAAGCCAACAGTTACAGCAACTACTGGACCAACCACAGGAGCTTTACATAAACACTACTACAGAAGAGTGTGCTTTCTTTAGAGCTTCTCATCAGATTTCTGAATACTTCCATTCTGGCTCATGTCCTCAATCAAGCAACAACTTGCAAAAACATACCTTTTTCTCTTTGATTCTTTCACTGAAGTAGAAACATAAGCAAACTACCAACTACTTGCTGAAAAAAACCCAGTGGTTTCTGGGTTTTTAAAACGACAAAGTTTTGCTGGGTCCCGCTATGTGCTTTTAGGGATTTTGGGAGGGAACAATGGCAATACTCAATTTAAGCACAAAATACTGATTTATTAAAAAGGAAAGATCTCTTTGAAGACTACCAGGGATGTTACATAATTACATTCAATAAACAAATTGTTCAGGATTCTCGGCCATCCTATCAAGCACCTTGATGTAAAAGAACTAAATTTAGTATTTAAAGCTATTTAAACAGCAGCCTGTTTATTATTATGATTTATCAATGCCCTAGAACAATGCACAAGGCACTGTGTGACTAAGCTTTTACTTCATTGCTATAATCTGACAAAAGTATACAGAATCCAAAGGGCAAAAGTAAAGTTATGTAAAATTATTAAGCCATAGCTTTGTTTCGAATGTTCTTTTTAACAACACATTCCAGTAATGTGATTCAGTTCACTTACCCTCCTTCTCCCTCCCTCTGCTCCCAAGTTCTACATTGTAAATGGTCTTCTAGCCCAGTACACTAACCGTTGAGAGAACAAGGCCATTCCTGTTCTTAAACAACACTCCTCATTACTCCTAAACCTTGCATAGCAGAGACATGGCCAGTCTAACTTCAGATCAAGCCAGCATGCGTCACATAATTACTCCTTGTCAGCCAACGTCTTTGTCACACCCCACTAAACAGCAGCAATGAAAAGGATTTCCGGTTTGCAATGACAGACCAGTGATGTCCTAGCAAAAGCCCTTAGCAAACCCACGACAGACTACTATGTATTTTACTATATGGGCCCAGCTCTAATTATCTGAAAACAGAACTGAACCGTCACATTGGTGCTCTCATTACTGGGGAGACAAACAAGAGAGGCAAAAACCTCACTGTGAGAGCAAGGAGAAACCCAGCCTATAGCCAAAAATGCTGCTCTACCTAGGAGAGAACAACTTTACAAAGCCTGCAAGCTCCTCTGCTTCAGTTCTCATGTTCTGCTTTACTCCTACATTACTCTGACTCACTCAAGTCACATCAATCCTCATTTAAGCAACTGCAAACACAGCTTTACTTCAGCTGGACAGGGATAGCACTGAAGAACTTGCTGACTTGTTGATACATGACCTCTATGCAGAAGTAAATTGAGAGCATCTGCAGATTTAACAGTTCACTTCAAATTAAGTTTCCTCCACTCACCTGATTGTCAACTTTCATTCAGCTAGCCTGTAACAGGTGAGCTAGAGAAAGTCTGGAATTTGGAACAGGACAGTTGCACACCGAAATCATTTGGAATCCAATGTGATGGAGCTGGATGTGATAACATAGCTTGGGAAGATAGAAGGAGATTAGCAAGATGCTCAGATTTCAGAAGTGTTATGGAGAGGTCAGGAATAAATATATGCACAATATTGTAATGAGGCAGAATAGCAGTAGTTATAGCTGAAAAGTTTTCTGCGACAGACATACACCTTCCTTTTAACAGTGCATTGTTACTTTCAGCTGTTAAATTTTCTATAACCTGCAGGAATTATACTGATACATGGATTTCAGACTTCAGTGTACATCAGTTTATGGGAATGGCCGTTGCCAGGCTGTAGAACAACACATCACCTGAGAAACTGAGTTGTTTCCCTTCAACAATCTTCACTGGTCCTGCAGGAAGCTTCCATAACACCTCTGAAGATCATGTGAAAACTTTCAACTCTCACTGTCCAGGTCAGGACACTAATGCAAATTAACTTGGTATTCACTTTTACAAGATATTCTTAACAACATTAGCATGCTTGAAATGCACCCCCTTAAAGCAAAACCTACTTGTCTCCCTATACAGTGATCACCCAAGCCAGACTGTGTATCCTGTTTTTCCAGAGTAGCCTCCATCACCATGTAATTATTTTCTAAGATATACCTGGTTTTTCATCCAAGTGAACTAAAACCTGATTCAGACACATCCCAGATGTCAAAAGGCAATGGAATCATCAGAAGCATATTACCAAGCTGAATACATGAACATATACATGCAGAACACCTCTAGTATTAAAAAAAAATGGAATATGCAAGTGGAGGGGGTTTTTTGATTGGTTGGGTTTTATACTGCAAACTTTTGTGGTGTTCAGGCTTGGAGGGGTTTTTTCCCTTCAGGTAAGGCAAAAGTATTAAGCATATCCTTCAGTTGGTTTTCGTTGGTTTGGTTGGTTGGTTTGTTGTTTTCATTTGTTTTTAAATGTAGGAACTATCAGCTAACACCCTGAAACAAATGTAAGCTTCCTTTTTCAAAATCTGACTACTTTTCTTATCAGCAAAATGAAATAAAATCAGATGCAGCAACAGAAAAGTTTTGGGGTTTTCCCCTTCCTCTAAAGAACAGTGTAAATCTTTCATAGTTTACTATACTACAGGACATAAGTTACACCTGGAAGGTAGCAACAAAAAGTATTTTTCTGGGAGTACGGAATTTCAAGATAGCATTGTTGCTTTTCAAGATGACAACTTTATTTCAAAAGTGTTTATTTAGATGATCAGCTGCCAGGTAAGGCAGATTAAGCTGCCTTATTAAAATGGTTCATTTTTGAAACAACGGGAGTTACATTTTTTTAATGTGCTGTGCATCATTAATTTAAGAATTACGCCAGTCTGCACCCAGAAATGATATGCCCAGTTTAACTAGAGGGTTATGATGGGCAAATCAGTTACGTGCAGAAAAATAAATGCCATTCTCCCTCAAAGGGAGAGCACTACACATACTATTCAAGTAGTTTATTTTAGATTTAGGACTCTAAGGCACCTTATAAGCATACAGTTATCTTAGATAAAGCCTCTTTAACTTGATACACTCAAAAAACCCACTAAACTGAGCAGGAAAACGTAACACCACAGCCATCACTTGCCATCAACAGACCAGTTATAACCATTACACATTCACCCAAGTGACAGATAACAGATACAAAAATAAAAGTGAAAATGACAATCAGCATGAGATTATATTACACTGCTAACACCACATCACCAGTTGGAGAACCTTCCAGAGCTGTATCATTACAGCAAGAACTGCTTGTGCAGTACTGAAGACAGTACAAGACAGATTTTCCAAGCAGCTAAACTAATTTGTAAGTTTACCCATCCCATTAAAAGCAGTAGCCTCACTTCTTTCAGAGAGAAAATAAACCATTTTAGGTCCAAATCTATCTGCTGTCCCCATCAAGACCAAGTTTCAAATATATAATGTGGCAAAAGCACCGTGTTACAAACATACTAAGTGTAAAATATATTCAGAGAGATGTTAGAATCCAGAAGACACATATAAAGGAAGTTTAATTTCAGCTATCCTAGAAACATACCTGAACCAAACCCAAAAAACAGCTTTTAAATATGCAAGTGTGTTACTACGTCAAACACCATTCCTTTCTTTGTGCAAAAAAAATTGTTACATTTATTCATCGAGCCTGCACATAAATATTTAGTCATCCAAGAACAACTTTTGCTTTCTTATCAAATACTCCATCATCACAAAAATGTTACTTTTACCTAGTCAATATTAAAATGCCATCAATTATTTAAATATAATTAACATTAAAGCTGTGAGTTTTTACTTAATTAAATGTTAAGTCATTTGGAGCTGTTGGCTAATAAAAGGTAACTTGGAAAAATAAAAAGCATCTACTGGAGAAACAAACTTTTTACTGAAGAGGTTAATTCATCCACTGAGGTTAAGAAATCATTTCCTCCTAAAACAAGCACAAACACTGTCATACACGCCACACACCATACTGAGACCATATGTGACCAATACAAGTGTGCAATAAAGTAAAAAAAAAAAAAAAAAAATCACTCATCCTCTTAAAAAAAATCCACTGGATTTTTTCCAGTTCTGTATTTTTCATACATGACTATACTCAAAAGGCTTCATATGAAAGTGTCAACATTTGCATTTCAAATGAAAACATACTTCTAAAATATTCAAGTGCACATGCGTAAGAACAAAGGACATAAATTCATGGACCTAATGAGAAGGAGAGAAAATACAGACAGAGGCACAACTGCTAAATAAAATCAAGTACAGCAGAATAGCCAGAGGGAAACAGGATAAAGTAAAGAGGTACTGTTTGGGCTTACTAGAGACCGGAAGCTTTTCGAGATGGAAAAAACCCCACAACTCTGCTTTAAGGAAAGCTTTCAGAACTTTTCATTGAAGTCATTCTTCACACTAGGTAGAAATGGGACTGATGAAAACACTGCTAAAAGGCTGTATGTATTCACTGAATGACAGCACCATACAAGAATTTCACTCATACAGAAGTCTGAAAGGTGAAATTTGAGATTGAATATGCTCAAATCACCATAACCACATCCAGCAGACAAAGGGCACTTGTGTGCCTGTTTTGGGGGGGAGGGGGGAAAACAAACCACAGAAAATCTGTTGCTTCTAATTCAAGATCAAACCACTTTTGAAAACACCCCTCAGAAGCTGAGAGCAGCATGCTGATGTAAGTTGGATGATTCTAAACAATGATTTAGCTACTACTAAAACATAAATTCAATAATTTAAATTGCTGTCCCATGAATTATCTGTTTAGACTGAGATCACTGTACAGAAGTCAATGAAACTACAGAAACAACTCCATTAGATTTCTTTAGTCTGAACTTGATAAAAAATAAGGTTGCTTAATGTCAGTGCAACCTTTGGAACAGAAATAATTGAGCATTTATTCTTAAGAAGAATGCTCAAAACAGTTCTTGAAATATATTAATCCATTTAAATGAAAGGTTTAAATGTCATTAACTATCAAAGTTAAGAATGTGGAAGTCTTAAATGGCATTATTAGAAAATTAGTCATGAACAATGCCATCTGATGCAGCAGTATTTCCAACTGCCTACAATGGAAATAAAATTCTACCAACACTTTCTCTCTTGAAACACTCTTATTCATGCTGCTATACTTCAAACAGCAATGCAGAAAAGCACCCAACAGATCCTTGTCACATCCTCAGGAAAAAAAGAAAACCAAGGAAAAAACTAAACCAACCAACCAAATGACAAACCAAACTATCATTCTTGCCATGATGAAGCTCCTTTACAGAGGAGTGCCAGAAACTTTTGTACCAACAGGTATTTCATTATAAACTTAAGGTATCTAAGCTTCTGGTTTCTTTTTCATTTAAGCATGAAGTTCCTAATTGAACTACAAACAGCATGAAAACTAAAAAAAGATATAGAGTACATCTTAAAATATTTTAATATGGAAGATACTGCACCAGAAATATCCTGATTTTTCTAGTTTCTCTGGAAGAATGAAGCCAGACACTCCAACAAATAAACTGGATAAGACAAAGCTACCTTTAAAGGTAGCACATGATAATTTAAACAACTTTATAGTTTCCTGAAATTGGGTTCAGTTAGTTAAAACATACTTGGTCCTTTATTATGATTTTTTTTTTCAAGAAAGGAGGACACTGCAATAAGGTTGCTGGAGTTTCTTCTGGGCAGGTGATCATCTCTACTGTTGCCATAATCTGTGTTTTTTCTTTCTAAAATAAGAACACAAAAAGATTGAATAGCAGATAGAATGTATTACGAATGGCTGGTTTTGGACAGAAATCCCTTTCCAGTCATATCAGGAATGTTTTTAGCACACTGAAAGTTTGGGTAAGTAACTGCTACTGCCTCCGTGTTCTAGAATTGGTCTTTGGATACCTAAAAGCAGATGCAAGAGCAGCTGGATCAAATATATCAGAAAAATCCACAGAAATCTTAGAGAACCATTACAACTAAAGCTGGCTTCCTTTCTGCTTTGTTTAAAAATCACATAGTCCACTTATTTGAGGAACCAATTATCTTACAACTCACTAACTAGGTCCTTTCATTTCTTAAAAGCTATTTGCTAATTAGCTCTTCCAGAAGAGGAGCTAATTCTCAGTTTTACTTACCAAAAAAAAAAAAAAAGCTTCCACACTGACATCCTGAAAAAAAACCCACTGACACCTCTGCAGGAATTCAGGCATTTGTGACATACCTGCATACCTGTCACAAAGCACGGCTGACACATCCCTCTGAGCACAGAATGATCCATGCCACCCACATTAGTAACCCCTCTGTTGACCAAAGGAGATAAAAATGTAATACTGAATTTTAGATGAGAGTAGTCACGTTTAACAGTTTAACACGGTAGACTACATGGTTACACCAAATAGATGCCAAAAATCTGAGGAGTCCACTTTTGGGTTTTCATAAGGAAATTATGTTTTTTGTTTGGAGAAATAAAAATGAGTCACAGAAAGACACAAAGTAGATAAGCCATATCCTAAAATCTACTCAGGCACAACATTACCTACATGCTGTCCATCTCCATACTACCTTTTGAGGATTTTACAGAAATATGGCAAGGCTATCAACAGCAGAAGAAAACTGACTCAAAAATAAATTCCATCAACTTAGAAGTCTGATGTTAAAAAAGGAAGAAAAAAAAAAGTTACTTTATAAAGTGTCAATCTCAATGAAAAGTCTTTATCCCAACCTTCCTCAAATCTACTGCACATAAACTCTTTCTGCATCTATTTACTCTCTACTGCTCAGCTGTGTCACCTGTATTTCTGCTACTTCCTCAACTACCATAAACTTCAATTAGTCTTATTTTGGCTTGCAAAGGCAGGATCTAATCTATGATGCTAATTTCTAATTAACTTGTCTTGTATTCATGCATGTTTTATGAATGCAAGAATAACATCCAGGAGGAAATATAATCATAGTCTTCTGTACCAACAGAAGGACCAAAGCTTCAGTGCACCAGAGCTTTGCTGCTCTTCAACTGTGAAAAGTCTGGACAGAAACAACAGAATTGGGCCTAAATTGAAGCATAAACAGTAAATGAAATGATGAAATCGAATTGTTCTCTTCAGTCATCTTTGTTCAACCTAGAGAAGAAAAGGCTGAGAGGAATCCAATCATATTTCCAACACCTAAAATGTAGTTGTAGAGAAATGGAAGTACTTCCTTTACAAGAAAGTATGTATTTTTTTCTTCATTAAAAAAATCTTTCTTGGTTATTTATTATGAACTGAATTATTTTCAAATGAAAATCAACATTAAGTTGCCTTTGTTACCACAAAGCATTCCCAACAATGAAAATATTCTGTATTTAAAAAAATTAAAATCACTGAACCTTACTAGCTGTTCTCTTTGTGAATAAAACATCAAGGATGAAAATGAAATTCTAAAGTTAATCTAGGTCTTCAGAAATGTTAATAAAGTCTTGGATGAATTTGACCATAATTATATCAAGATAGTATTTTCAGTTCTTTTCTACCCACATACTACTTTGGACAGATCTACATTTATGTTTTTCATCTTGTCTGCAGTACTTCCACCATTAGATGTGTGCAATTTTGCCTGACTGGTAATTTGTTTCCTATGGGGAATAAAGAAAGAGTGGCTTGTTTGCAGGATCTTTTCTCTTGGCAAGAGATTGAAGATACAGGAAACATGAAGGGTGCTGTTACTCTAAAGGACTTCACTATTCAGGCTAGCGAGAGCCTTAAACAAATGCAGTTACATTAATAAATTACTTTTATCAATTTAAATCATCAAATTCATTAGGATAAACTGTGAGAAAAACCATCTTTCACAAGTGTCTGCTCCCTCTGTGGTTACTGTCAAATACACATTTTTTTCCCAGAACTTTCCCATTTTTCCCACTTTCCCAGAAAATTCCCATTTTTTTCTGCAGATTCTTCAAGATGCAACCTTTTCTCCTTCATTATCTACTCAGGTAAAATCCATCTTCCACAAAATTAAATTATTCTGGTTTCAGACAAACTCCACCTTTGAAAATTCTGAATTACCTTCCTGCCTTACCCCTTCAGCCACATTTATTTACTAAAGCACATCCATCCCTCCCCCCCCCCCCCCCCCCCCCCCCCCCCCCCCCCCCCCCCCCCCCCCCACCGAACCGACACGTGAACTTCTGTTTGTATCTCATCCTTCTG
>JANHGN010012870.1:0-35810 GCA_024605025.1 Megaceryle maxima | reverse complement strand
GGAGGTTGGCCGGGGCTCTGAGCACCCTGCTCTGGTTGCAGATGGCCCTGCTCCCTGCAGGGGGGTTGCACTGGATGGCCTTGAAAAGTCCCTTCCAACTCCAAATGGTTTGTGTTTCTATGACTGTGAACTAAGCAAGTTATTTCCTGAGACAAGGTAATAAAATTATTAGCCTAACCTACAGGAAAAAGGAAAATCTCCTTGACTTCCTCCTGCAGCCACCTTGCTGGCTGCAATTAAATATTTACACAAGAAATGAACAGGAACCTGAGGGTGACAAAACCAAAAGGGATAGATGCCAATCTGGGAAATCATCTTGGCTTCTTTTTGACCCACATTTTTTTAAGCCCAGCTTTTGGGTGGGGTAAAGAACCTCGCCTGAAATGTGGCTTTCAAAACCAGGGGCTTCTTTGTTTGAAATTCTATCTCAGTGCCTGTTGAGGGGACTGCCATCAGCCAACGCGACCCAAGTGTAGGACGTGCTCGCTCCTGCTGGTCTGGGGAGAGGCCAAGCTGTGGAAAACAGGAGGTGTTTGGGCACAGACACCTCCAGATAAGAGTGCTGGCTACGTGACAGAAAATCAACGTGAGCTGCAGGAGCCAAGGGAAGAGATAGGATGGGATATCAGGTGTTGTGGAGAGCAAAAGATAATTGCAGAACTTTAGCTGTGGTAGAAATGACTTTAATATACAAGCAGTCAAATGACATCACACTATAAATAAAACCTGATAAAAATACAAAAGGAAAAATCAACTTTTTACAATTAATAGCCCCAAATTCTTCCTTTTATTTTATTTTTTTTTCTGAGCAGCTCCTCTGAATAAATAACTAGAAAAGTACCAAAAAGTACTGCTAGAAACACAGTGATAAAATTCTCAGTGCCATTAAGGGCTGAGAGAGGTTATTTGCCTCATTTTTTTGGCAGCCCTTGGAAACTTCTTAAATTCATCCTGTTTCTTGAAGAAAAGCTGAGCCAGGATATGATCTGCTGTTGAACGGAAGTAGTCATTCATTCGAAGAGTTTCCAGCTGCCAAGGCAAACAAAAAAGACATTATTTTTAAAAGAATCATCGTAGCTCCCATGAGAATGTTTTGATTCTCCCCTGGCCCATCTGAATCTTCACCTGATTTCCTGTACTGTAGGCTAGAATCAAAAGCAAATCCTCATCACATAAGCTCTTGATATAATGTTGGGTTCCAACGGGGAAAAAGATGACGTCTCCAATGCCAATGTTGAAGTTGGAGGTGACTTCAGAGAGGATAACTCCAGCCTAGCACAAAGAAAGCAGCAATATTTGACAACAGCCATTTCCAGGGTGGTGTTACTGGTTAAATACAGAGACGGTCCCAGAACTGGGCTGAAATCAGTTAGTGTGGTGTCGGTGCTTTCAAAGAGACTCCAAAAAGTCTGAATTCCTCGTTAAGAACGCAGTGAGTCCTTACTTTATGGAGTCTCCTCATTCCATCTCAATTAACTTTGCCCTTCAAATTTGCACCGAGTGAGAAAACCGTAATAAACCCCTGCATTCTAAATCTTAACCCTCACTTAATTGTCCCTATTTCTCTGTTCCTCGGAGGAGCTAAATCAAAATGATTGTGGTTTCTTTTTTATTGGGTACTCCCAGCATTCAGCAGAGTGGCAATTTCATGTGCATTTTTGCTGCTGATGTAACAAAAATGGATAAATTCTGCTCTTTGTCTAACTCTGCTCCCTCTAAACAACATAACCCACATCACTGGGTACGGAGGAGGGAAGCGTAGACGCCGAAAGCTTTCACACTGCTAATTGTAGTCTTATTAATCAGGGTTGGGAATCAGTTTATCAGGTTTGTAATTGTTTTATAACCACAACTTCCCCTGGCTCTCTCTGGGCTGTGTAACCAATCACCTGTCCGCAGCCGCTAATGACATAACCCATCTCGTTAGCATTGAAGTGGAAATGCGGCTGCCCCAGCCCGTTGCTGAAGATCCGGAGCGTGGCTAAGGTCAGTGTGTCTTCATGCTGAAAAGCAGAACAAAACCATTCAGAAAACCCTCCTGAGTTTGTTATATCCCAGTTACACGCGACCTAGCGGCGATGAGCCCCCTGAAATGACACCTTGATGTCTCCCTAGCTGCCGTATCCAATTCAAAGCACACACCTTGTTCAGAGACTCGCTAAATATTTTTTCTGTTTCGTTCAGTCCGGTGCCGTTTCTACGGTAGCGAGCCCACTGGAAGACTCCTCCTGGGAAAGGATATTCTGCTGACCCTACAACAAAGAAAGCTACTTAAGCCTTGCTGAAAAGCTTCGGTTCACGTTGCTCGTCGGTGTCTGGGCCGATTTCAAGTCATTGCTCTGTACTAGAGTGTTTATATTTAAACAGATTATTTTTTTCTCTGAAGTGCTCACTGATAATCACAAGATCCAGGCTGTACAGAGGGTTGTTTAATAGAGCTGGTGATAAACTAAACTGTAAATACAGTCCTGGGCTGGTTGTCAAGTTGTATTTGTGAAAGAAAAGGGGGGGGGATGTCATTGGGTGTACGTTAAGGTGTTTATATCATTTCTCAATATACATTTTGACTCCTGTTTCAGCAAAGTGATTACAGATCCCCTCCTCTCCCCTTCTAGAAGCATGGAGAGCTCTCGTATCCCAAGTACCTTTGAGATTGTAGAAGTACTGCCACACAAGGTTGTCCGGAGACTGCACGTAGGTGGCATTTTGGACAAGCTCATCTAAGTTTGGTGGGAGGTTAATTGCTTGATCTTCTGCTTGTTTCTTGAACGTCCTGATGAAGTTAACTCCACCTTGTGGCTGCAGGATGCACAATGCATATGAAGTTGACAGGCAGGCAGCAAACCATGGAATTAAGGTTTTGTTTCATTGAATAACCCACCTTAGTTCCTGCTGGCAGACAAATTCTGCCGTGTGGATACACCTCATCTCACTAACTGCCTTGCACTGTCCATGTTCTGTTTTGTTCTGCCCTTCCTTCTCCATTACCACAGAGATTTGGAGCAGAAGGGAAACCTCAGCTGTTTCAGGGTGGGAAAGTCTATGCCAGCTCTGTGCTTTGAACGTGCAGAGTCCTCAGACTCAGCAGAAGCGCTTTGGCCGTTGGGACATTGCCAACTAATCAAATAAGATCCATTTGAACAAGGAGATAGTTTCTTATGAGACCTTCTCATGCCCCAGAATTCATCAAGGAAATTAGCTTTGATGGCTTCACCATTCTTTTCCCTTCCACCCTTGGAAATATGGAGGATCCTCCATGAACTGGGGATAAACGTGAAAAGAAGGAAGAGTTTCCTGGAGAGAGCATCATGATTTCTTGCTCCTGATGCACAAAGGAACACACAGGGCGGGACACGTGTAATCCTTCTGCACTGATGGGACTGAAGTAAAGGTAGGGAGGATCCTCTCCAAAAAAGTAGAGAAGAGAGCACCTGGACTGTGATGATAAGGTGTAGAAGACTAGATAGAGGTTGGCCATCCCATCATACACACCTTCAATGCTCTAGCTGCTATATCCTCTGGTGTGGAGAAAAATGCATCATCTACATCCAAGGTCTGAAGTTCCTCGTGCGTGGTGAAGAACAGCAGGAACACACAGTCATCTGACCCCACATTCTTTATCCAGTGCACAGTGTTTCTAGGGAAGAAGATGACCTGACCAGCTGTGACATTGTATGTGACAACCACGCTGTCATCTGCACCAATGACTCCAATCCAGGCAGTGCCCTGTAACATAATCAGAACTTAATGATTGGAATGGAGGTGTTCTCATTTAGTCTGCTTGTGGCACCTCAATCACAGAATAAGAGAATTGTTTAGGTTGGCAGGGACCTTTCAGATCATCAAGTCCACTGCCAGGGCACCACTGACCCATGTCCCTCAGCACCACGGCTCTGTGGCTTTGAAACCCCTCCAGGGAACAGGGGGACTCCACCACTGCCCTGGGCAGCCTCGGACAGGCCTGGACAACCCTTTCCATGAAGACATTTCTCCTCACGTCCAACCTAAAACTCCCCTGGCACAGCTTGAGGCCTTTTCCTCTTGTCCTGCCACTTGTTCCTTGAATCATTCAAATGATGTCTGGAAAAACCAGATCCTGATGCACTCTCTAAGGAGCCTTTGCGAACTTAAATCCAGAACAGCATTTTAAGTGACAACATTTTAGAAGGTTTAAGGAACACGTGACAAATACCTGTTGCTCATACTTCAAACATTTCTTATTAAAGAGGCTGTCAACAGCTATAAAGGAGTCACCTTTGACCAAAAACTGGTATTTGGTGCCTTACTCCAAGGAGGATCCCCCATTCAGCTTGTGCTGTTCAGTCACAGTCAGCTGATCAAAATAGGAAGAATTATTCTTAGAACTAAATTAAAAATTGAGATATAACTAAGTAGCTCTGCTTCCAAATTGAGATATAACTAAGTAGCTCTGCTTCCAGAGAAAGATTCAGATTAAAAAGGTTTTCAGATTAATATGGTGTCTTTAACTCCTCACATTGAGCTTCTCTTTCATTTCCTTTATTTTCACTGAAACTTGAATTGCAAGAATTAGAGGGCTTGTGTCAACTGAGGGTCTCCACAGCCAATGGAGATAAATAAGGAGAAATTAGGATTATTTTTTTTTTATATATGCACCTCCTCTATCTATACACGATGCTTTAAACCACTTGGGAAAGCTGAAATCATCAGATAATACCTGTAGCACGTAGCCGTGCTCGTTGGCATTAAAATGCCAGTGGGGAGCCCGAAGCCCTTTGCTTTTGATCCGTAAGGTTCCAAAGGTCATTTTGGAGCCATGCTTGTTGATACTTTTTCCAAATTCCATTTCTTCATTGCTTTGATAATCCTTTACATCCTTCCTGAATCTTGCCCACTGAATTTCACCTCCTGGGTAGTTATGGACCTGTCAAGTTAGCGAGAGCGGAGAGCTGGGTTAATTGTGGATAGTTAAGTGTGGACAGTGATGATGAAACAATCCCCAGATATTTCAGACAGTTCTTGGTCTGGGCAATAGTGAAGGGATCTGTTCCTATTCTCAGTGAGGATTCTCTTTGGATTTTAGTCACTCTTCACAATCTTTTATATGCTTTCTCATGTCGTGATGTAATAGTCTTGTTTCTCCAAATGAGAGATAAGATGTGATATCAAGAACGAAATGACCTCCCCCTTGTCTTTTTACATCATTCTGGACATTGAGCTGTGAAATCAGTTACACAGAGGCTTAAACTTTTAGATTCAAAACATTTATCTCATTTCCTGAATTTCTATGGTTACAAAGCATAGAAATTGCAAGAGATTACAACAACAACAAAAAAAAGCCTGGGTAACAGGTTTAGGCCAATCACCTAATGCTTAAAAAATAGGTGACATGAAGTCATTCAACTTCTCTATATGATACCAGAATATTATTGCACAAGACGACCAATTTACCTTGGATTTCTCCAGATGGTTCAAGAACTGGAATTTCACATCCACACTTTTTTCATCTGGTTTTGGGGAAGGTGCAGCATCATCTTTAACACCCGTCTCTGTCACATAGGCTGTGTTGTTTACATAGACCAAGGACAGGATCAGCACTCCGATTGCCGTGGTGAGAATGCAGGCCAAGAGACAAACTAGAAAGACTTTCATGAGGGACCAGCTGCCTTTTCTTTCCTGAAATTAATAAAAACCAAAACCAGATTAGAGATTGAATGCTTAAAGATCTTTTTCACTGCTGTTTCTAATGTATATCACAAACCACCAAAGACCTGTAGCATCAACTCATGGCAAACGTTCACCTCTGGGACAGAAATGCTGCTTCTGCTTGATGTCACATCTCAGGTGGCCCAGCTCCCTGGCAGTGGAGAAGACAGGCCAGGATGTGGGGAAATTTTGTTTGTACTAATGACTCTGGGCATCGTTTCTTGACTGACAATTTCCTTTGTGTCCATTCAGGGGAACAGCAGCCGGGCACAAAGAAGTGCAGAAGTTCTTTGCAGGAGGCCAGAGCACTTCTGGCACCGTGAAACATCACCTTGGTGAGGATAGTCAGTGTTTCCTGTCCCTTAACCACTGCTGCTGATGAAACAGCAGCTTCAGATGAATAAAGACTGTATTCTCTGGCCCATTTTTTTTCATACTCTTTACTGATTCTGGGTGCACAGCTTGATCTGCCTTTAAAAGCCTGACTTTTTTGGTCAGCGAGTGCTTGAAAATGAGCTGTGAATGTTGATTTCTTAAGCTGGCCAATCAGAACTGAAAAAAAGAAACAAGGAATACTTGCTGATTTTAACAAAATGACCTTTTCAGTAAATCTAGTTGACAAAAGCTCTTTACAAACACATCTCTCTTGCCAGCAGAACAGCACTCAAAATATCCCCCTGTTCTGTTCAGTGATAATCTTTTCTCCAGTTGAAATGAGTCCCTTTCTAAAGCTTGGGTTCAATTAACTATCACAACAGTGGCACTCAGACCACAGAGTCTCCAAGGGCTTTAGAGTTAAATTCATTTGAAATCCTCATTTCCCCCATTTGAAGGACCTTTAACTGGCAGTGTTTTCACAGCAGCAGCACCAAGTCAATACTTATTTTTCAAGCTGCCAGAATATTGTATGTATTACATAATAATAATAATAATCATCAAGTTTGTGAGGTGTATTTCTAGCCAAGAAGCAGCACTGTGCTGGCTGCAAAGACACCTAACGACTGGTGAATGAGCTGCCAGCTTTTCCTGTGTGATGTTAATTCAGATCCCACGGAGCAAAAAATTTAATGGGGAAATTACAGGGAATTACTTTTCTCAAGGGAAAAAAAAAAGACCAACAAAACAAACTAACAAACAACAAAAACAGAATAAAAATGAAATGGTAGTGTAATGTGTAGCTCAGTGGAGATACTCAGTGTTACCACACGATGAGGTACGTGGTTTAGCGGTCATGATAATGTTGGGTAGGTGTTTGGACTTGATGATCTTAGAGAGGTCTTTTCCAACCTCAATGAGTCTATGATGCTATTCTATGAGCTTTGAAGTAGCTCTTTCTGTTAAATTCAATGGGGAATCCTCCAACAAGAATGACTTTGTCCAGTAGTTAAAGTTAGATAAAGAATTTAGCTATTAACTTAGGTGGGGCCAGGAAATTGTGCCTCACAGTTCAGACCCTGGCTGGTACACATGGAGCTGTGTATTTATTTTAGGACCTTAGCAACTGAACACCTTTACAGCTTTGCTTTTCTGCATGACCTTCTTCATGGTATAGGATTAGGTGATATTATACAATAAGGGTTTAATCTTCAGACCGACTCCATTGAGAATGTTTTGATAGCACTGTAAAAAAGCAAAGGACCTGTACCTCTTTCTTCAGCCACTCTTTTCCTGAGGAGGAATTTTGTATCCTTTCTCCATGCAGTTCAAACGCCTGGTTATCCATTTAGGAAAGCTGGAAGAGGTGAACCCACAGAAGATAAGAAAAAACACTGAAACAAACAAACAAACAAGTGAAATTCTAATATGTGCTCAGTTATGTCACAGTGTCCAGGGAAGTGACTCATCCCCTTCTGAGCTGGAACACGAATGGCATTTAGCAGTGGTGCCACCGTGCAGAAATATGACGCAAGACAAAATCTCTTCTGCACTAAAGTGCAACAGAAAGGCCTGACCATTTCCACATCCAGCCTTAACGTTATTCATGTATCACATGAACCTTAAGACTCAACATGACAATGATAGAGAGTTTGAAGCATCAGATACTTGAGAGGGGGAAATAAAACCAAAGCAGAGGTCATTGAGTTCCTTTACCTACGCTAAGAACCTCATCTGTATTGAAAGTGCAGCTTTGGCTGGTTGTGTAATCTCCTTTTACCACCACAAAAAACGGTTGAGGTTCCAGAACTTCTTTGGCAACCCATTTCCTGGCTTACATATTATTATTGTTAAAAAGGTTTTCACAAGGCTAAATCATTCTTGCCGCAACAGAACTATTACGCTTCACATCCCTGCAATGGGCCTAACTACACTGGAAAAGCCCTACTAGTTGAGAGCACCAGTATGACCAGCCCAATGGTTTTTCTCTGACAGGACTTCAGGAAGTGGTTAGGAAGAGCAGAGACTGGCTACTCTTCCCAGCTTATGCCTTTTATACTTTACAAATGCACATAACTGTTGGATGAGAGGTGCAGGAGGGAAAAGCCTCTTCCCTTTAGATTTCATTCAGTGAAAAACACCAGGACTTAGTTTTTTTTCTGAGCCTGCTGATACTTCCCTGACCTCTTAAGTTTACTGCTTGATGGTTACAACCAGGAGCACTTCTCAGCCTTAAGCTCCTTTAAGGCCTCCTATGTTTCTATACTCAACATCAAACCCACGTTCCCCTCTCTGAGAAGGGGGCCTGAGCCTTTTTAGTCTCTCCCTCTTTGGCAGCACCTCCGTTTCCACGATCATTTCAGTCATTCTCCTCTACACCTTCTCCTACTCCACCACGTTATGAAAATAGACCCTTATGGGACCGCACCGAGTTCTAAACATTTCTGGTAACTCCAAGACAGCTTTGGCCATTGCTCCAAGAGCTCAGTGTTCCTGCTGCTAGGCACTGTCCACTGAACACAGGTACATTATGTAAGACCCATCAATCAAGCTTTGCCTGTCGCCAGCAGAGCTTTATCCACCACCTGTCGCCCGCTGATGTTCCAGTAAACTTACACCTTCCCTGACATCAGCTATTACTCTCTGCAGGGAGGTCATGGACCAAAATTGTCCTTGGGCCTCTCTTAGATCAGTAGGGGACTTACTGTTTGCTATCCTAAGCAATAAGGAGTTATTTTATTACCTTTGGACTTTCCAAAAAGCACACCCAAAAGTCCAAGATGACTCATCTTCAGGGACAAATCTAGCTATTGCCATTAGGCTTCCTTCTTGAAAACCATTGAGGACTACAAGACACAGTAGTTTTCACTGTTCCATATGAGGAGAGCCTGCATCTATAGCTTAAACAGATGTATTTTTATGAACTCTCAAACTCCTGAGCACCTTTTTCCTAGACTTTTTTTTTTTCATTGGATTTTGCAACCAGACCTTTGAATTTTTTGGAGTTGCTTTTCTCTGTTCTTCCTCTTTTCCATTCTAAAACTCTTGAAAAGCTTCTAAGAAAATTCTTATATTAACCTTCTCTTTCTGCAACAAAACCTGATGTCATCCTAGTCTAAAAATAGCCCAGATAGTCTGGATGCAATTTATTTTTCCCAACAAATGGTTAACTCGAGGCAAATTATCCTGTCAGTCATTTACAAAACCATTCTTTCCTTCTTATTCTTTCTGGTAGGTCCTCAACAGAAGAGCTCTCAAGCTTTTTTTTATGCTTTTATTACCATAAAGATATTTTTAACAGGTTATTTCCCCTCAGCAGTCCTGCATTTTCCATTCTGGAAGAGCTGGGGAAGCTCTTGGCTTCAGCAGGATTGGGTCAATGAAAAGGAATGAAAAGGTTTTTTTCTCCTTTCCCCCAAATTCCCAAGGAGAATTGCACTCCTCATCATCATTCTCTCCACAGACTGAGAGCCCTGCTGACTGTCAACTTGACCTAATATTTTGAAGAAGGACACAAAAATTAAAAGCCAGGGTAGGTCTCAGAATCCATGCCCAACGAGAAGGAAAATATACTTCAGGATTTTCAAGGCTTTCACAATTCCAGGTATTAAGATATATGTGTGAGAATCCATAAGCATCTCCTGGAAAATAAATACAACCCCTTGGGAAGTACCAGTTATGCAGGAAAAGAATTAATCAATTGATAATGAGCGGCTACAGGGTTTGCAGTTTTTCAGCTCCTCTTTTTCAGACTAAAGCAGGTAAAAACTCGACCCAGTTTAACCCTCTGCTGGCAGCACTGTCAGTCCTCGTGGTATCTGGAGCCTGAAATTAAGTTTTCCTATCTCAGCCCCTTCTTCTATCAGCGTGAAGAGTGATGCTGAGAGATTTCCTAATGGAAATAGACTGTTACAAAGGAAAGGAGAGAGGAAAAGTCATTCCATTCCAAGACCAGTATCACAGTAGAATCTCCTATTAAGCCTTTAAAGAGTAAAAAATGCCCAAGACAAAAATCCCACCTACTTTCCACCCACCTTGCCAAGTTAGTGTCTTACCACAAAGAGGATCGAAGAGCACAATCCTTATCTTCATCAAAGCCCTGGCTTCCCTCAGCTCCGTTTTGCCGAGAGATATATATACACCCTAATTCAGGAAGTGCCCTCCTCAGAAAAGATTTCCTGTATATGCAAATACACAGAATCACAAATATTTGTGCACATCCTTAGCAAACAGTTCTTGCCACTTGCTGAGAAAAGGTGATTTTCCTTCTATTCAGTCCTGCTATTTTGTTTTAGGTGTTTCCTCGAAAACCTGGTCGCTGCCTTTTTGGTTTTTCCCGCTGTCACTAAGAGTGGAGTTGACTAAAATTCCTTTTCTCTGCTCTAGCCTCAAGGACAAGAGCATCACTGATATTGTGGACATGGCAATTATTTTTGGTTAGGATTTGATTTACCTTTAAAATACTCTTTAATAGCCATAAAAATCTTGATATAATTAAAACCCCCCTATTTTTATGTGAGACCAGTTGTCTCCACTTACTAATAATGGTGGTTTATTGGTACTTTTAAACATCTTATTCTATTCTTATTTGAATTTCTATTGCTTACAACTAGAAAGTGCCACTCATTTGTTGCTTAGTTTCATCTGCTTCCTTAAGTGGTACCTCACAGCGTGGACCTTTTCCAGGATCAAATCCTTTCATGCCAATATAGAGTTAGGAAATAGGAATATTCAGTAATGCCAAAAATACTTTCAATGGTTACCTCAGGTGTACCATAAAAAAAAAAAACAAACCCAAACAAAAAAAGGTGCTGAAATTCTCCATCAAACTACATTAACCTGCTAAAGAAGAAATATCTGGAGGGCAATTAAAAAAACCCTTCCAAAGAATGAAGAATTTCAAATCCAGATAGGTCTGAGGATTGTCTAAGGGGGAATTAATGAAAAAGCCTTTCTAATTAGTAAATAAACTCTGCCCTAACATCCAGAGAAGTTCTACAGGAGCAGGGGGTGCAGCAGGATGCAAGAGAACCTCTAAATACTCTCAGGGCATCAAATCTTGCTTTGTGTCCACCTTGTTCATGCTACCAGCACCCCAAGGAATATCTGTGCAGCTGGATGAACAGATCTATGTTTCTACTGTAAGAGGAACAAGATACTTCAGAAGCAGGAGAGCTAAGATGGTTTGGGCAGTGCTACGCTGGTTGGGCTGAATCTGAGGTGCACAAGCTCCACTGGAGCAGCACTAAGCATGTAACTGCTCACACACAGCAGCCAGAGCAGAGAGGGAGTAGAGCAAGTTTATCGTGATCCATGCTCAGATGCGTGCGACGTCAGGAAAAAACCCTCATCTTCCCTTGCACCTCTGAAGACCTTTAATAAAACGACCTCTGGCAAACAGATACTGTCTGAATTCAGACAACAGTTACAGCCACAGTATCAGTTGGTTTGCACCTTTGTGTCTCAGCATCATGATGCTTCAGAAAAAGCTTCTGCACGACAGTTTTCTACAGGAATAACTTCATTTGCTGTCCTCTGATGTCAGATCATTTGAGAGCCCAATAAAATCTGCCTGAAACACATTCTGATGTATTATGGAGGCATCACTATGTTCTCATGATGCTGTGACTGTTGTAATAATGAAGTCAGTTGCTATTTTCTCTCTCTGATAACTAATTCTTAACAGGAAGATGGGAGAAATATGTAGCTCATCATCCTCCTCCTCTTTTTCCTCCTGGTTTCTATTTCACTTCTCAGTCAGTCCACCCTCACATACCTGCTTTCTCATGTGTACCTAAAAATAGCCAGCCTAAAAGGAAACACTTCACTGTAAAAGGCGTGTTGCCATATTTTGTTCACTGATGGCATAAACCACTATGTTATATAAGCCCCAGAAGAGGAACCAAAGGCTTCTTCCCAAGTGTTCTGAGCTGTGCCTTGAAATACAGCAACAAATTGCTACTTACAGCTTTTCTCTCTCTCAACTTGCTGTGGGTTAAGTCCCACTCCTCTCTCCCCGGCACAAGTTCCAGTGTTTATCAAGTGGCTTTCACAAGCTAATTCTATTCAATTATGCTGAAAAAAAAAAAAGAAGAAATAAACTTCTATTACTTCTCTGCTCGTTCAGGCCCACTGAAAGATTTTTAGATGCTCTAAAGCCAAGAAAAACGGAAGGGAGTTTAGAATTTGGCACTAAGTGAGAACCAGCTGTCCAGCTGAAATATTCTGTGCTCCTAAACTGCACACCTCTAAAAAGTGCTTTCTGTCTCCCAAAATTGGATGGGAAAGGACAAAAATGTTTCAGACACTTTTTGATACAGTATATTTGGTAAGTTTGTGGTCAGGGAAATAAGGAGCCTACAATTACATCAACCCAAGTCCCGTTAGAAAAAAAACAGTGCTGAAAAAAAAAAAGATGTAATTCTGTTATTGCTTCACTTCACACATAACACTGAACTCCCCCTGTTTCTAACAGGCCTGCTCATGAAGCAATAACAAGAGTGGACAAAAAGGTTTTTTTTTCTTGGTGATTTTTTATGAACACACAGATTCTTGCATGAAAATGTTCACTTTATTTTAATTAAATATCCTTTTAAAAGTGCTGTCGCTTGTCACACGTTGTTAGGGCCTAGTGGAAGCACTAATACTCAATTAAGCTCTGAAGTAATTAATGAAAATACATAGAGAAATACTGAATTTAGCCTTTTTCAGAACATGCAGTGGTGCAGCTTTCAAAGTGATGCTGACCAGCTGCCAAATTACTTTTAATTCCACGATACTCAGATGTTCTTAGAGATCAACTTTGCAGCTCATTCTCTTGTTCTTCTTTCTCTTCTTCACAATCATCAGTCTGCTCTTGTTGGGTACTATTCTTTATGACAAGACTTTTGAGCTGTGACAAATGGTGTCAAAGCCCTAGAACAAGGAAAAAAAAAAAAGAAGATTTTTAACAGTGTATTTATTACTATTTCCATTAAATGCAAAGTGATGTTGATTTCTTACTAAGTGCTTAACAGGTGGAATGGCACCTGCAGTTGGTATCTCAAATGGTTCCCTTTATTCTGTTGTAGAGATTCTAAATTTATTGGTTTAGATTCTAGATTTATTTGTTTTTTAACTGATAAAATGCTTTTTGGAACTGGAATTTTAACTATATCTTCTCCAACTGGTGCTTATGCAAATGCAGTTTCTATTAAATTATTACAGAAGTGGCATTTAACACGGGATGTTAAATGCTGCATAAAATAGCTTATCAATACTGAAAGCTACTTAGGTTTTTTTTTTAATTAAAAGAACTTTTCAATTTATATTACAATATAAAACTCCTGCAACACCGAGCTGTGTTGAAACAAATGCTCTGCCTAAAACTCCCTTGTTTTCCATTCTGCCTTCTCAAATTTATTTGTCTTTTAGTCACTTAGTAGCACTCTGCTGATTTCATTAATGAATATTTTTTTGTTACCAATTATTTTCTTCACTAGAGTGAAGAAAAAAAGAAAGAAAATATTTTTGTCCCATAGAACAAACTCAAGTCTGATTATTTTGAAGTCCTTCTATGGGTAGCAATAATTAATCTATTGATATAGATAAAATGTTTCTTTCCAGACTACATCTCTGCAACCACTCACTAGAAATTTCTTTGTTCTGGGAACTGTTGTGGTTTTAGTTATTTATTACTGGCTTATTCTTAAAGTTTTTTTTTTTTTTTTAAAGTAATTTATTATTCTCTTTATGCACTTTCTGAAAACAGAAGACAGACAGGAGAAAAAAACCCCACAATCAATGGTCACTTACTTTCGAATTGAATTAGTAAGAGGGATCATCTCATTGTCACACAGTTTTAATTCAAGCTCTGCTTTCTTCAAAAGCTTAAAGAAAACACACCAAAAAAAATAGTTAAGGAAAAAATAGGTAAATATAACAAAAAATGGGGAATTTTTACAGCACGTTGCATCAGGAAATATTGACAACAACTTTATAGTATTGTAAAGTAATTGAGGTTGGGAGGGCCCTGAGGAAGCAGGCTCCTGCTGAAAGCAGAGGCAGCTGAGAGGTTACAGCAGGTTCCTCAGGGTTTTAGCCACTCAAATCTTGAAAAACTCCAAGGCTGGGGATTGTGCAATGTCTTCAAGGTTAAAAAACTTCTCCCAACATCCCATGTGAACCTCTCAAGAGTGGGGCTTGGGCTCTGCTCCCAAGGAACAAGGGACAGGACAAGAGGAACCGGTCTCAAGTTGCCCCAGGGGAGCTTTAGGTTGGAGCTGAGGAACAATTTCTTCTCCTCCAGGGTTGTCAGGGGCTGTCCCAGGCTGCCCAGGGCAGGGGTGGAGTCCCCCTGATCCCTGGAGGGGTTTCCAAGCCATGGAGCTGTGGTGCTGAGGGCCATGGGTTAATACTTGGACGTGACCGTAAAGGTCTCTTCCATCCAAAAAGATTCTCTGAAATCATTTTGAAACAGAAATGCCACAAAATACCAACTCACTGGTGCCAAAAGAGACAAGAAGGGCTCATTTGGGAATTTCTGGCTTTCTAAATCTGCAGTTCATGCCCCTGAAAGCCTGAAATCAAGGGGGATACCATCAGAAGACAACTTTTTGCAGAACACAGCTACTGCCGGAGCAGCAGAGGAAAGGAGATCCTGCTCTCTTCAGGCAGGATCTCCTGAAATGCCGCCACCTCCTGGCTTACAAGTCCTGCTGCCTGCAGCCACTGCCGAGGCAGCCCAGAGCCTGCAGTTTGCACCAGCAGCGACACCACATCGGGTATTAAGGCCACAGCAGCCTGGAGCAAGCGCTCCTGATGCAAACTGGGTTGAGTCTGCCGGTGGTGGTGTTCTTAAGAGGACTGGAAACTAAGTTTCTAAAAGGACTAACAGTTTTTCTCAGAAACATACAAGAAACATCATGAGGAACCCCATTACTCACCTCTTCAAGCTCTTCCTTTTGCTCAGTGGTTTCATTCCAGCTTAAACTTCCTTGTAGTGCTTGAAGTTTAAACAAGGTTAACTTCAAAGCTTCAAGGGGTCTGTGATGATGACCTTCAGAAAAAGCATCTTCCTAAATGAAAACCCAATGAATCTGGTCATAATGCAGCACGTAAACCAAACCAAATGACATCTGAAGTTCCCCTGAAGCAATTTAAATATAGTTATTAATGTAATTAGCATCTATATGACATCTGCTTCTTCTCTGACCCAAAAAGAAAATTACCTCACGGTGACAAAAATTTGCTGATAATCCAGGAATACTTATTAGGTGTCTAATATGGAAGAAGAGGAATAAAATAACAAAGAATCAAGAGAGTAAATTCAATCCATGAGTTGTTAATTGAATGAATTCATCCAGTTCAAATATGACAAAACTACTGCAGTTAAACTTTATCTGTCATAGAAGAAGCAGCTATTTAGCAGGTATTCCCCCTGCTAATATTTGCCAGTCTTCCATATTTTGGGCACTCTCAGAAATCAATATTCTATTTTACTGACCTTATTTTTGTCATTTAAACAGTCTTCCAGGAACTTCTGTATGATCTCTGCCTTGGGAAATGGTAGAGTGCTCTCCACGACCTCAGAGCAGGCAGGCACTGGTGGTTTGCTAAACCAGCATGAAACACATGATGGAGAATAACAAGAGGTTTATAAACTAAAAGATTTGGTTTAGGATATAGTTGTGATGATGAAACCATTACTTCTAATCTATAGACAAAAGCAATTAAATCCATGATGTGGTTTGAGGTACAAGTGAACCCAAAATATATCTTTACTTACAAAGCACCTGGAGGGTATTCCCACAATCTTTCTGGTCCCAGTATAGCTGTTGTGGAAGGGCTGACATCATTTTCCAGACAATTTGACAACTCTTCGATGGAACTCTCCAGATCTCTGTCAGCCTTCAAGGTGAGTAGCTCTTCTAAAAAAAAAAACAAAACCAAAGAACATAATGTGCCCAACCCTTTTCAAGGGCATTATTTCTGTGTTACTTTTGTGTAATACTCAAAAGAAGATTACTGCAGAGTGGAAATATTTTACAGTGAGTACAGCACCAATCCAACTCTTTTGGTAATCAGCAGAGCCTGCAAATAATCAGTACCAAATGGATCTGCTGAGTTCTCTTCTAGAGAAGAGAAAGCTTTGGGGAGACCTTCTTGTGGCCTTCTAGTAAGGGGTCCCACAAGAAAGCTGGGAAGAGACTTTTTACATGGTCTTGTAGTGATAGAATAAGGGTTAATGGCTTCAAACTGGAAGAGGGGACATTTAGATTAGAATTTAGGAAGAACTTCACTCTGAGGGTGGTGAGACATTGGAACAGGCTGCCCAGGGAAGCTGTGGATGCTCCATCCCTGGATATCAAGGCCAGGCTGGATGGGGCTCTGAGCACCCTGCTCTAGCAGGAGGGTTAAAATGAGATGATCTTTAAGGTCCCTTCCAACCCAAACCAGTCTATGACTCTTTCATGATTCTAGCCAGAAAATCTTAAAGTCAAGGGCTTCTTTTCCAAACTTATGTAAAAGAAGTATCATATGCAGCACTCAAGATAATGTTTTTACTCTGCTTTCATGCACATAATTAATTCACAAGACACCAATAAATATTTCTTATTAATATTGTGAGTTCTTAAGGTCATTTTCTTCTTATTTTCTACATTTTTGTTTTCTAATAGCTGCATTTACAGACACTTGGGAGAGAAATCAAGTGAACAAATTCATGTGAATCACATATAAATCCTGTACAGGGCTCACATTTAAAAATAGGCTGAGATGAATGCTCAAGGTGACAGACATATTCTCATGTGTTTGGGTTTTTTATACCTAGCCTGTTAATGATTGGTAACATTTTGTGGGCAAAAAAATATAATCCTGTATTTAAAGTTTATTGTGCAATTGGATTAGAAAGATATTTGCAGATGTTTATCTGGCATTTTGTTACTTTGAAAGCACAAGGTAAACAACATTTTAACTTAGTTTATAAGCCTCTTGGAAAAAGGGAGAGATGGATATTTATGCTTTCCATAGCAAAGAACAAACTATTTTTCTTTTTCAATGACTAAACTTTGACAGAAGCAAAGGTAATTAACACTTTAAAATGTTCATCTCTCCTATCAAAGCAAATCCTGCTCGTGTTTCATTAACACAAAGACGGTGCTTCGCCACAGGAGGACCTCCCTCCTTCTGAAGAGCAAAGAGTAACTACGGCAGAGATTGCCCAGTAAAAAAAGGGCTTTACATAAACCAAAGGCACTGGATAACCTAAATAGAGGAGTTACAAATACCTCCTGCTGACTCTAAAGTAGAATTTCTCATGCAGTCTTCTCTTTCTCTAACCAATTTGACAGGTTCACTGACACTGTTTTGGCATCGCTCTCTCTCCCAAGGTTACACTTCAGGTAATTGAATTTAATGCTCGAAATTCTAGTAAAATATTTATGGAATTACTGTCATTATCTTGCAGTAAGGTACTAAAGATACCACTGTAATAAATACTCTTTGCTGTAAAAAGAAATGCTTAAAATATTGATTTCTATTTGAAAAGTTACACTATAAAAGCTGCTTTGTCAACTGCCAGTAAGTGCTTAGAGTCATTTGTCAAGGATGGACATGACTAAAACTATGATGCAGTGCAGACTAATATGGCTCAAGAGTGTGGGTTTAAAAAAATACACCTTTTTTTAAGCCACATATCCTCAACATTCAAAAATAAGATGAAATATAGTTACCTCTGAAGAGCTTTTTAGTGTATCTTGCAAAGGAGTTATCAAATTGGAAGCGTGGACTTGGGATGTCACAGTTGCAATTTGCTTCTGCTTTGGTATCGCCTCTCACCTCCAGATAATCATTTTGTTCAAAACAATCTGAACTGTCTTTATCTACAGAGTGTCTTTTTTCCAGCATCTCAAAAGCTTCTGAAGAAGCAGCTGCTCCTCGTATATTAAAAGTTTGACAATTGCTTTCTCTAGTTGAATCAGGAGAAAGGTTATAGCTCTTAAGCCAAACAGGGTAGTGAAAATTGGGAATACTACTTATCTCTGACACACTGAGGGCAGACTTCTGACTGGTGAGCCACCTTGGGTAATTTTTAACAGGAAAAGTGTTGGAGTTCTCCTCAAAAAACAAGGGTCTCGAGCTTCCTTTAGAGGAGAGAGCATCACACCCAGCAGGGACGTGCAAGCTGCGTTTCTTTTTGCCAAAGTCTTGGCGCAGAGGCTGGCGAGGAACAGCTTCGCCGCTCGCCGGGAGACCGAAACCGCGTTCGGCGTCGAGCGATGAGGTTTGGCAAGAGCAGAAAGGTGTCGTAAGGGAGCACCTGTTCCACTCATGACTTTGATGATGCCTTGATTTAACAGGAGGATGCTGGACAAAGGGCAGCGATCCGTCGGCCGGCAACGCCAATAGATCGTCCGTCGTGAGACTGAGCGAGTCGGGGTCGAGCTCGCTCTGCCTTCTGGAGGGTGAAGCAAGAGGAGCTGATCCTACGTGCTGGTTAAAATCATTTTGTGCTGAAAAAGAAAGATGTTTTATGAGCATTGCTAAAAACTTCATGTGTACCAAAAGGTATTTGTAAGATCTAACATGAAGTAATTTATTATCACGCACACACAACCCACTTGGGTTTCATCTCAGGCCCAAAAGGGCATTCCAGAAAAATCAAGGGGTAAGAAGCAAATTTTCTTCTAAGACAACGCAGTTTTTAAGGGAAATAATTCAATTAAATAGATGCTGATGTTACTCTGGGAAGGAAATGGAGATTTCTCTTTTCCAGACTCTGGTCTGTGCAAATATTTCCATTGTCTTTAGCATATAATCACATATAGAAAATACAATTTCTACTCCCTAGCCTGGAATTTATTATCACCTCTCAAATTCTATTCCATACCCTGGAATTTATTATTGGTCAGAAATTCTCACTGACCCAGCAAGAATTTACAAACAAGCATTACAGAGAACAAAACCAAAAAAAAAAAAGCTGAATATAAAACTTATTAAACACCATATTTGCAGAAATATACCGTGGTTTTGTTTGGCACGATGCTTTGAAAGCTTAATTTTTGGAGGAGGGCTTGGATAGATGCAGATTTTTCCAGTGCTTTTTTCTGAGGACGTGAGACTTAAATGAAAATCTTCAATATAAGCTTCCAAAGCCTCAGATGCAGAGCTGTAAAGCTTGTCCTTGTAGTGAATAAAGCTTCTTGAGCACAGATTATTGCTGTCGAGGCTGCAGCTTGTCAGAAGAGAAGCTATTGTTAAATCAGCAGAGTGGGCACCACATTCTTCTAGGGAGCTTGTCATGCTTGTTATCCAGGCTCCTCTTCCAATCTTCACTCATCTTTTTAATCAATCTACACAGGGGGGGGAAAAAAAAGCACAAGATATCACCTGCACTAAAATGCGTCCCCAAAGTGGAGCTTATCTAGGATTTTTCCCCTGTTACTCTGTAATTCTTACTATTTTCCAAAAAAATTACTATTTAGCTGTTCAGCTTGCTGCTTTTCAAGGAAGTTTGACATTTGACTCCTAGAAAAGTCAAGGGCAGAAGAAATAAACAGGGAAAATTTTTTGTATATTGAAATTTTAGTAGTAGGGGGGAAAAAACCCCAACAAGAGCAAAAAAAAAATAAATCCATCCCTTTACTTGTTCTAGAGGAAGCTCAGTACTCTGCTTTTGCAAGAATGGAATCTCATGGAAGAATTGCTGACATTTGTCACCCAAACACAACTCAGCAAAGACACTGAAGGATTGTAGCTTTTTGTTTCAGAATCAGCACAAAAGGGTGGCATCCACTGACAAAAAAAAAAAAAAAAAAGAAGTAAAAGTAGTTTATTGTGAAAAAACTTAACAACTCAAGGTCACAAGAGGAGGAAGGCACTACCCATGTGGATATTTTTATCTAACTGAAACAGATACAGAGAGGAAGATAATTTTACAAGTCACATGAGAGCACTTAGAATCATCCTATCTATGCAAGTTATTCAATCCACGCTGCCCTTGTAACTCCACAAAGTGCAAACTGGGGACTTGAAGGTGCTGGCTGATTCCAAATGCTGTCATCAGGAATGTCAAGATCACAAAAAAGAATCCCATGGTTCACTTCATAGAATTGTTTGGCTGGGAGAGACCTTTAAGATCATCAAGTCCAACTGTTAACCCAGCACTACCAGAGCATCACTGACCATGGCCCTCAGCACCACAGCTCCACATGGGGCTTGAAAACCCCTCCAGGGATCATGGGGACCCCCCCACTGCCCTGGGCCAGGCCCAGACTACCCTTCTGGGGAAGAAACTGTTCCTCAGCTCCAACCTAAACAAGCCAGACCAACACCAGGTCCTATGCCCTCCCTCTCAGCAGCAGCAGCAGATTGAGCCCGCAGGGTTAGGCCCAGGCGCGGCAGGCCCCCCAGGCCCCCTTTTCCTCACCAGGAGGGGTCAGCGCAGGGAAAAAGAAGCACCCAGAGCAGCACAGACCCACTTCGCGACACCATAAAGATGCTCTGCTCTACCCTACCCGTTCCACCCCAACTCAGCCCGGTCGGACGGTCCCGGGCATCCCTCCCCTACCAAGGGCCGCTCCTCCGCGCTCGGCCGCGCAGCGCTTTCAAAAGGACCGCGCCTATCCGCGCTAAGGCCGCGCGCAGGCGCAGGGGCAGCTGCGGTGCCCTCTGGGAGCTGTAGTCTCAGCCGGGAGGACGAGTCCTCTTATAAACGGGACTACAGCTCCCGGCGTGCCTTGCGGGGGAAGGCGGGAAGGGGCGGCCGCAGGGTTGTTCGAGCTGAGCTTTTAGGGTGAGTGTCGGGTGCCGCTTTCTTCTCCCTCGTCTTCTTCTTGTTTAAGCCCCCCGCTGCTTGGGGGTGGAGGGGGAGGTTGCTCGCTGCCCTTTAGGGCCGCCTCGGAGAGTGTGGGGGCTGCTGGGCCTGGCTGTCCCGGCACCGTGCCGGAGGAGCCGCAGGTTTATGGTCGGCTGGAGGCTGAGTGTTCTCCCGGAGCTGTGTGTTCCCTCCCTCGGTGGGCAGTGCTCCTTCTGGGGCTAAATGCCAGAGGGCAGCCCTGTAAAGCTCTAGGTGTGAAGTGTTCAGTGCTGCTGGCCTGAGGACCGCTGCTGATATTGTGAGGAGCTACAGAATAACCGTGTTGAGATGGGGGGGAAGGTGTGGGGAGCTCTAGCACCCACTAACTCCCCACTGGGATTGGGTTGGGCTGGAAAGGGCTAGGTGGAGGGTGTCTTGATAAGGGTGGCTTCTGCAACCTGGCTGCTGCAGTGTTGTTGGAACCAGGCCTCTGCCACAGAGTTTCCACCCTAGCACTGTCTGTAATGATTGTTGTGTAAAGCTCTGAACCAAATAAAATCTCTCTTTAATTGTTGGAGCCTTGTCTCTTAACTATGCAGACTGGCTACCAGTCGAATAGAAGCAAATAATTAATAGCTTAACAGATCATGGCAGGATCAGAATCTCGGGTGGTCAGCTGTGCGAGGAGGGGACGTTGTAATGCTGGATTTAATGTGGAGTGAAGGGTGTTTCTCAGTTGAATGCTGTAATCCATTCTCCAACAGCTGCTTCTCAGTAGCCCAGATTGGAAGCCAATTAGAGAATTTTGTTTAAAGAATTACTCCTTATTAATATTTTATTACAGGAAAAAAAGAGTTAATTTGCTCCAAATAATCAGCTAATGTCTGCTAAAACAGAAAGAATGCAGGAATGAGCCCTGTGTTTTTTGCTCTTTAACTCTTTTTATCATGTAGTAGCAAATTGCTTTTAAATCTTTACAGATAAATGGACTATAAGAAAATTGCAGCTGAAGTTTCAGAGAAGATTTTATCGTACAGTCGCGATACTTCAGGATGGAGAGTGATAAAAGTTTCAGTAAGAAAATATTAGTTGATGTTGTTTATGAAGTGATTCTTAAGTACATTTTGTGGCAAAAATGTGTTTAAAACTGTTTTCCATTAAAAATTAGCACTTGATAGGAAAGTTGTCAACTAAGTTTTTTTTTTGTCTTTTTTTACTTTGAGAAAAATGTTACAGTTTCTTCAAAGCCCTCAAAAGAATATGCAGGAAATCTGTAAGTATTTATGTTCTATTTATCGTTCTACTAAATAAAACCATCTTGTTTGAACAGATGGAAATGGAAGAGTTACCCTTCATCTGTCCTTCTTGAAAGCATCAAGTTTTGATATTTTGCTTTCCACCCTTTCATGCTTGTGAAATGATGTGTGCAGATGTGTTCGTGCTCTTGCTTGACTGTAGCTGTCCTTTATACCTTTTTCTTTCTGGCACCTGCAACTGAATGAACTGTTCTGAGAATAGAAAAGTCCTAGAATCTTTGGAGCAGCAACTCCATTTGCCCTCCCTTCTCTTGAGGGTTCTGGGTTGTTTTTAAGCAGGTAGATTTGGCCCAAAGGGTGGAGTTAGGTGAGGCAGATGAAACTGATCTCCTAGCTGATAGAGTTGGCTCTACTCTTTATGTTCCTGCCCTTCTTTTCCCCACCCTTCTCCTGGCTCTGCAATCCTGCTTCTCATTTAGGGTGCCTGTGGCTCGTTGTTTACCAACCTGATTCAGCTCATTAAACCAGGGAAGGGAGAAAAACACCTCACTGCAAAGCAGAGGAAGAGCGAACACTAGCAACGCATCCTTTGCTTATCTCTCTTTTTGAATGTTAATGCCTAATGAGTATTAAATTAAATGCCAATCTAGCCAGATAGGCAGTAGAGGAGATTTGTATCTGGTGGGTTTTTTTCCTGTTGTTCTCAATACAATGAGATTTGTTTGTGATTAGTGGTGTTCTAAATCCCAAAGTCTTGCTTGGTTTCCTAATTAGCTCCAAAGGTTTGAGTGTTAATTACAGAAGACAATGCTCTATCACTAGTATTACAGAAGAATTACCCTACAGCATTGTCATGGAAAACAGTGTAATATTTGGTTAGAATATCTTAAAAGCACTGTTCTTTTAAGAAGACTGCATACTTTGTATGCAGCATTATTATTTTATTTCCCATTTTATTTCAATGCAGGTGGATGTGAGGGAGTGAGAATCTAGTTGCTTAGAACTCAGAAGAATGTGCCTGGCTTACTTTTGTGGAGGAAAAAAAGCTACACTGTGGTCTTGATCAGGCACAAAGCCATTTTCAGTTGTACTCAGATCTGTAAGTAGCAAGTCCTGTGCAGTTAGAAGGAGCATCACTGTTTTTTCTGCCACTTGTTACAGGGAGCTAGAATCTTTGGTTCATCTGGTTTTCTACCAATCTTTGTCAGTGATGCTCCCTGGCTTGCCTCTTGGGAAGGAATTCCAGTTGTTTCTAGGAGCAAAAATACAACTCTTCCCATTTTCAATTTGATATTGAATATTTATTAACTGCGTGTCACAAATTTCTGGTTTCTTTTCTGATTAGCAGGAGTATTAACAGTTTGCTTTCTTCTCTCTGTCAGGCTGGGATTTAGTAGCAAAAAGCAATAGAGATCCTTGCTTCAGTTGGCTGAAATATTTTCAGCAGAGTTCAGGGCAGCATTAAGGTGATTGTTCAAGGCTTTTGTTCAGCATCGTGTCACCTTGGCTAAAGAAAGACCATGAATTATGTGTTTCAGTTTGTCTAAGGTAGTGAGATGCAGTTTGGTGATCCAAACTGTCTTTATCAGGCTTTCTTCCTCTTTTTTTTTTTTTTCCAGTGTTCCCACTAATCCCCTGAAAAACGAGAAATTGAAGTTTTTTTTCCCCGTGTGCCCTCTCTTACTATAGCAACCACATCTTTCAGGAGCCTTACCTAGAAGAAATCTTCCTGATTAACAGCTCCCACAGAGTTTGGGAGAGAATTTCTTCACCTTTGCATTTCATTGCTGTCTGCCAGTGCTCGCTTGGTGATTCAGTTTCTACAGGAACTAGGTGTGAGAACTCACACGATTAGTGAGTGCCTCCCAGCACGACAGGACTTTCCCAGTTTCCTTGTGAGAGGCCCCTCGTCCCCTCTGTGAACTTTCCCTTAAACTCCTCCAAAGATGATGAACAGGAGTTGGGGAAATGCCAGGATGTGGTTAGCTCATGAACAGTGAGCAGCTTTGCAGTCAGTGTCAAAATGGATTGAAAGTATCTATATGGAATAAAGAAATTAAGAGATGAGTGACATCCATTTAAATTAACAGGTTCCTATCTAACAGCTCACAAATCATTTGAAATATGTGATGACAAGAGTGGAATGGTCTCAAATCAGTTACAGAACAGTATTTTTTTTAATTACTACTTGAATTTGAATCAATCTCAGTGCATTTGTTTTCATGTGCTTTACCTCGTTGTAGCCCAACAGCCCCAACTGCTGCTTATCCTATTTTTCCAGTTCCTAACTGTGAATTCAATCTCTGTTTTCTACACAATCTAGATACCGTGGAGAAGGGATAATTAAGGAAGTCCCTAGTAAAATTATTCCTTTTATGTATCTTCCTGAACACCGAAACAAATGGGACAGAGGATTGCAATCCTACAAGCTGTTAGAAAGGATTGACCAGGTAATAGGATAATTTAATACAAAGACTTTATTTTAACATGGTGTGAATTCTGGAGACTAAAAAGACAAGAAAGCTCCTGACACAAAACATATTCTGGGCCAGTACAAACTTCTAAACCTTATGTGAAATGGGTATGAAATAAAACTTTCCCCATAGGTGTTAAATATTCAGGGTAATTTAAAAATCAGGGTGGATTTAGATATTGATTATTAAAAGGTGCCAAGAATTCAGCCTCTGGAAAACAACAGAAGTCAAGAGCAGGGTGAGACACAATAAGGAGATGTAGGAAAAGCTCAGTGTAGCTGACATCAATTAAAAAAAAATATAATCACCAGAGTTAAAGGCAAACTGGAAATGGAGTTGATACTGTGGAATACTGGGCGTTCTGAACTCCCATTGCTTGGGGCACACTGGAAACCCAGAATTCCCATGACTAACAAATAGGGATCCATTTTTGTTGCATGCTCGTTATTCAGCATGTAATGCTGCTTTGCTAATTAAAGAACTTAATGAATTAATTTGATATGTCTTCTACTAACTCAGAAAATGACCTTTGCTCCTAGGACACTGGTATATACCACAGTGTAACGCACAGTTATGGTATGGGGCTGATTTCATCACGAGATTTTGTTGACCTGCTGCATGTTAAACCCTATCCTGGTGATATCCTTACAACTAATTGTAAGTCACGTGTAACTATGGCAAGTTTCCTTATTTTATCTGGAAATCCTAAGGTGAAACTGATGTTTTTTTCATCTTGGAACTTAGAGCGAGATTTTTTTTTTTCAAGCTGTATTCTCAACATTTTCTTACGCAAAAGTAAATAAACCAACCCCTCCTAACTACTGGTGTGTGCAGCAGTTTCCTCATCTCCACAATTCTGTTTACTAGTTAATGACATCTAACTTCTGCATCCAGAACTAAGCCACACCTCAGTACTTAAGTATGTGTAATCACCTCTGGAGGATAATACTTTTGGGGTACGTCTGCCCAAACATCTATAGAAACTTAACACTCACTCGTGCAAATGTTTAACATCCCTTAGGTGCTTTGCAAGCAGAATGGAATTGCTAAACCTGTCAGTGACTGTATGGTGAGATCTCTGCTGTCCTATAGCTGTTGGGAGTTTGTTTTTTAAAAGGTATTTTCAAATTGTATGATGGATATAAACCTAATTAACCTGATGTTGCTTTTTGTGCGGGGTGACTTTCAGCTGTCAGCGTAGAATACTCTGGCTGCCCTCCAGCTCCCTCTTGTGTCCGAGGCTATAACAATCCCTGTGGATATGTGTGCTCGCCTTTGCCTGAGTAAGTATTTAAACATCTGCTCGGATATCTTCTCTATTCAAAGCTTCATCTTTACTGAACTTTTAAAAGATTTAATTTTATTCTGGGGAAACTGAAGAGTTTTACACAGATCAGTTTTGTGACTCTCTGTTGCAGTCTTAGCCAGCCTCCTTTTTTCCCCTAAAGAGATGTACAAATGTTTACAACTTATCATCCCAGTGAGGGTAACAACTACGAACTGAAGGATTTTGCTCCTTTCATCCCAGGAATCCAGAACATTCTAAGCTGGTTGTGTTTATTCAGCCCGAGCTGGGAGGAATGCTGCCAGGTTCTGTGGTGGAGTCGGCGCTACCTGCAACTCTCATAAACCTCATCACTGAAACAAGAGCTGGACTGAAAGCCTTGAAAAATTGTAATTAAATGTAAGTGGAAAATAATAAGCACTTAAGTCACTTGAGTCTTTTACTTGGATTCATTTTTAAAGTGGATGATGAAGTTTATTTTAACTGGGGTTTATGTGGAAATAAGCTAAAGTTTAACTGTTAAAATGGTGAATGCTGGGATTTTTTTTGGAATGATGCAAGAATGGATGTTGAAGTGCCATCAAAGTACAGAATGTTGCTTTCAATCTAACGAGGTGATGTTCTGTAATATATTTGCACTTTATCTGCAGAGAATATTTATATATACAGATAAGAATCTGGGGTTGTAAATTACAGCACTGTCAAAATACAGTAGCCAAATACTTTGCCATAGCTTTAAAAGCACTTTGATTCAAACCTCACCTCGTTTATTGTACCCTTGGCCAAAACAAGCAAGCATTTTGTGTATTAGAGAACTCAAAACATGTTTCTTAAGTGTGCAAGTGTAATTAGCAACTATTTCACTGCTTGGGAATGAAATATTTGAAGAAAAGTCTGATGAATTTGTATATAGCATCTCATTAAAAGCTGCTCTTTCTACACAGAGTAGTCGGTTGTTTTTCTGAATCCTGAGCACCAACTGAAACAATTCTGACATGCTGACTAATTTCCAGGAACAAGCTGGTGATATGATTCACTTGGTAGTAATGTTTCCCATCACCCCTTAGTAGTTCTAGTACCTCTAGTTACTGCAGGAAATAGCAGCAACTGTGTGAGCAGCAATTTCCACTAAATATCTAACAGCAGTGAAATTTGCTTTTGTCCCCTCTGCTTGATCCCCTCCCCAGTTAGAAACAATTAACTGCAGATGTAGCAGAACTTGATGAAAATGGAAAGAAAAATTCCTTTCCCTGCCCAGTCAGTGTTGTGAATCCTAAACTATGTTTGTATGCTTTCATATTTTTAGGCCAACTAAAGATTCATCAGAAAAATGTCCATCTATAAGAAATAAAAATCAGACTACTACTTAAAAAGAATCACCAATGGGTTTTATGTCAAACTGTCAATCTATTTTTAATATTCACATCTTTACAACTTACAGTAAACTAAAGTGCCTTCAAGCGCCGATTCTTGTAGTGTCACTACTCTGCAAATTATTTCACTGTGGTTTAAAGTATCTTAGCAAACTGTTAGACTGGGACAAGCACGGTGCCATATTCCTCTTTCCTTTACTTGTTTTGGGTTTTCCAGGGGGTTTATCTGTAGCAGTTTTGGGCACGGGCTCCTGACCCTTCCATTCAGCGAGCAGTTCTTTCTGCAGCTCTGCAGGTAGTTCATAAAAAGTCTTTGTGTCAACATCCAGGGGAAGTATGATTCCAGCTTCCTTACTGCAAGGTGTATCCTCTGAGGTTGTTTCAGGGGCCTGCTTGTCTTTATCAGAGTCAGGGACCTGCACGACAGTTGGGTTGGTTCCAGTTTCCAGTGGGGACGGAGCTTTCCTGAAGTTCAGACAGTCAGTAGGTTGTTTTTCCATCCTGCTGCTTGTCAGCGCACCTTGGGAACACTCAGAAGAACAACCAGCCCTGGCACCACGTGCTAGAACAGCTGGGGATTCACAAGCTGATGGGAGATTTGTGCTGCACCCTGCAGAGTGCAGATTGCTGGTTGATCCCTTAGAATCTAGGGAAAAACATCCTGATGGCTGAGCAAAAACATTCTCAGTAGGAATTGCTTTGTTCTTTTCAGAAAGAAATTCTTTTTGAATATCTTCTGGAAGTTCCCTGAAGACTTCCTGGTCAATGTCACCAGGAAACAAATGAAGTGGGAAGGCAGGAATTCCTCCTTTTTTTAGATCGCTTTTCTTTTCCTTTGAAAGTTTCCTAGTTTTTGTAGTTCCAGGTCTGTGGCAGTTCTGGTTCCAAGAAGCACTTCCCTCACCTTGTGAGACATCTTCTGCTTCCTGTGGCAAAAAAACCAAAAACGTACATAAAGGCATAAGTATGTTCTGTGGAATCTACTAGCAGCTAAGTTATCCCTTATCAGTAATTTTTCTCCCTTATGCTAACCTGTGTTTTTTAAAAATCTTATTTTCAAACATAACCTCAAAATACATCCAGGTAGGAATCCTTATTTCAAGTAGCAACCACCTTGAAAATTACATTTTATTGCTGTAAAACTCAGTGGAGCTTTAGAATACACAGTATGATGTTATCCTTCATATTCCTGAGCTGGCTGAGGAACAGCCCAGTTTATCAATAGGCAAAATTGCTAAGTCAAGATGAAAACAGTGAATTTGTTACACGATTCTGAAGTTCATTATTTATCTTTTTGAAGACAAACAGTTTTCAGTATCTTTCAGCTTACCCGGGCGCGTTTCCCAGAGCCTGATGGTGGTGACACCTGCTTTAGATAGAAACTGATTGATCCTTTCTTGCTGCTAGGAAGATCTTTGAGATTGGAGAAGCAGACGTTCAAAAGGGTAAGATGAAATGGGAGATCTACATCTATCATCTTCCGGAAGAGTTTCATCAGTATATCAACCAGTGAGGATAGAATGTTGGTGCCTTCTAAAAGAGAAAAGGGATGAAAAAAAAAAACCCCAAACCAATGTGTAGAATTAAAAGTAACTAAGATTGATTTAAACAGCAAAATACAAAGGCCAACTTCTAACTTCACATTCCGGGCTTCCACCATTATGCAGACCCATTAAAATAAAGGCTTCATGGTAATTGAAGATATTGAAAGTAACACTATTTATATACACTAAGAAAACTTTTATTCATCTCAAAACACAAAGTCCTGAAATATTAAACTCTAAACACCACTAAAGGCTTCCAAAAAAACCCCATTCCTGTCGATACAGAGATATTCTGCCCTATCAGGTTTGTCCTGAACTGAATAACAGGCTTTTTTTTCTTCCCTCCAGTAAAAATACTTTTAATTTCACATCTGTGAAGATGATATACTTGGGTTAGAAAAGAAGAATTACAGAAGCCAAGCTGAATAGATTTGAAAAACAATCTACCTAAAAGGCAAACACCATGCAGGTGTCTAAGATTTTAATATGTTTTTAGCATCCATCCATCCCAAGGAAGGGAAAAGGTCCCAAATATTAAACGTAAGAAATATTCTCATGACATAAAAGTACTGGATTTTTACAGAGGTAGCAGCCCAAAGCTGATCCTTTCAAAAATTCTACCTTTACCTTTTCCCAGTTTCTGGAGGAGATGAGGGGGGAGAGGACACTGACGACTTTCCCGACTGAAGCATTTGGCAGTTGAGGAGAACTGGCGTATGGTCAATCTTATGGTGCGTGGTTGTCTTCCATCCTTGTAGATTCTACCAAGAATTAATGTGTACAAAGCAGTAAGAATTACCAGGAGTATTTTTCAGGTAGTCTATGGAAACTTGCAAAGTCAATCCCCTTAATTATGTGTAAATTAGAAAGTTCAATACAGATAAGACTCCCTAAAAAAATGGATGTTGTGGGACTTGCAGAGAGGTGGGGGCAGAAAACCTTGAAGACTCATTGATTATTTTAAGAAATGCAGATTATTTTGCAAACTTAACACAGCTTTGAGTCCCTGCAGGCCCCAGTTTGAGTCCCCAAAAAGAGCTAGTGAAGACAGTCACCTGTCTAATAGGCTTGGAAGCAGCTCTTCAATTTTCTCCTTAACTTCCCCTTCAGATGAACACTTTTTAAAGGAATCTTCATCACTAAAGGACTTAAAAAAAAAAAAAAACAACAAAAAACAAAACACCAAACCCAAATTAGTCCTTTCAATTTTCTATTTACTTCCAAATTCTGAAGAGGGGGTGGAAAAAAAGTATTACAATTAAGTGTGTAGAATTGACACCAAAATACTTTGAGACTCAGAGCACAACTGAATTTCAGAATTATACATTACTTTGAGTTGTGCTAAAGAATATATCCAAAAATGCATCGTTATAGTTAGTCCAGCAAAGCTGTCTATAACTAAAAGCCAGGTTTTTTTTTCCCTTTACCAAGTGTTTCAACAATCCTTGTACCTGTGGAGGGCCTGATGGAGTCACAGGGGAGTCGTCTTCTCCGTAGCTGAGTTTTTGGATACGCTGAGCGATAGAAAGACCCAGTTCCTTCTCTAACACAGTGGATGGAAATGCTTGGAGATCACACACATTCCTAACACCCAGTGTTTCAAGGCGTTTGGTGGTTTTGTAGCCAATGCCTGAATAAAATGTGTAATAAAAATAGGTAAGTGGAAAAAAAAAAAATATATACAAAACCCACCCATCTGTGTAGTACTGACAACTATTTTCCCTCCTACTGTGCAGGCTTTGCAGCAATATTTTCAGCTATATTTTTTTTTTCACTATTTTTTTCTTAGCATTTTAAGAGCTGTCTCTTCTCACCAGGTACTTTTTGGATGCCATCGAGGGTGCGCATTAGATCTCCACAGCTTTCAGGCAGAAGAACCGTTTGCTGATTTGGTTTAAAGGTCCCGGATACCAGTTTAGCCAGTAATTTGTTGGAGGCCACCCCTGCACAGCCCGTCAGGCCCAGTCTTGTAGAGACAGCTTCCCTGAATTGTTCTGCGACCTGCGATCCGATGACTAGTCTGACGTGCATCGTGTCGTGCAAATTGAGAGCTGCCAAGAAAAAGCAAGTGATGTTCGGTATGTAAAGTCACCTCATTAGCTAATTATCTAGATTTAGTTTGTTTTTCTTTCCAAACCAGCCTCAAAGTCCAGGAAAATAACAGCTGGTTTTGGTCTTAGTGCATGAAATGAGTATTGTGACGTAGCTATTGTGTTCACATTTGACAATGTACTTGGCTACTTCAGCTCAGAAAGTCTGTTCTTGTGATTGTAGCAAAACTTTATTGAGTTTGGGGCTTTTATTTGCTAAACTCACTCAGTTTAGTCGAGTCACACCACCATTCAACAACCAACCAAACTTCTGTGCCTTACTACAGTAGAAGCACTTTAAAGGAAAATAAAGGGACAATGAAAATCTATCCTGCCAAATCATTGCACGTACTTATCTACCACATAAAATTGTGGAATTGTTTGGGTTGGAAGAGACCTTTAAAGTCACTGAGTCCGAATGTTAACCCAGCACTGCCAGGGCACCACTAACCCATGGCCCTCAGCACCACAGCTCCACATGGGGCTTGGAAACCCCTCCAGGGATCATGGGGACTCCACCACTGCCCTGGGCAGCCTGGGGCAGCCCTTCACAACCCTCATGGGGACAAAATTGTTCCTTAACTCCAACCTAAACCTCCCCTGGTGCAACTTGTGGCCAGTTCCTCTTGTCCTGTTGCTTGTTCCTTGGGAGCAGAGCTTGACCCCACCTGTCTCCAACCTCCTGTCAGGGAGCTGTACCACAGATTTATTTTTTTCTACAGTCTAATTGGAACACTGATGAAATCTGTGACACTCTCAATACCCAGAAACCAAGCACAGAGTGATACAAGTTTCCAAGCTCTGGACAATATTTGGAAGCAGCCAGATGCTTTGTACTGAACTTCACAGAAATATGGACTGTGTTTTTCATCAGGAAGAAGGTTTAACTCACCTTGGTTGTTGTACACGTGGCCAGACACACAGACTCTGGAACACCCTCTTTGCTCTAGCTGGTTTAATCTTTTCTCTACGATCTCTGTGATATCCACAAAATTTTCATCAAACCCAAGCCTTTCCACCAGGGGACAAAATTCCCCCAACAACTCTAGGAGGAAAAGATACCCAAGGATAAGATGCATGCAAGGAATAATGTCAGGTATTCATGCCTGCATCAGTCCACAGCTGATTTCCCACAGCTTCACTTGCATGAAGAGAAAGTGTCTTCTCTTCCAGATGCAAGAGTGAGGCACATTTGGAAATAGCCCAGGACTGTTTTGGTTGGCAGAGACCTTTAAGCTCATCGAGTCCAAACATTCCCCCAGCACTGCCGGGGCATCACTCAACCGTGTCCCTCAGCACCACAGCTCCATGGCTTTGAAACCCCTCTGGGGATGGAGACTCATGTCCAACCTAAACCTCCCCTGATGCAGCTCTTGTCCTGTCGCTTCTTCCCTGGGAGAAGAGACCAACTCCACCTGGCCAGGGCACATAGAGTTTAACTGTTTGTCTTCCACTGATAAGATGGTTCATTTTGTACCTGTAACCTTGTATGACATTTCCCTGTATGGAGTTAGATCTTCTCCATTAACCAGTATCAGTTGAGGACACTTCTCTTTAGCATCCTTGACAGACATCAGTTTCTTAACTCCAAGTTTTCTGGCTTCGTAGTTACAGGTCACGACGATGGATTTCTGTTGTACACCTGAAAAATAGAGGTTAAATGTGTTTAATGTGTGTGTGTGTGGGGGGGTTTTAAGTTTAGGTTTCTTGGTACTTCTCAAGAGACCACAGGAGACTATGCAGTATATGCTTTGATCACAGAATTCCTCTGGAGATCATCTTGTGTCTCCCCCCTGCTCCATCTGGCAGGGTCACCCAGAGCAGGGGGCCCAGCATCCCATTGGCCAGGCACCTTTGGAATCTCTCCAGACAAGGAGACTCCACAGCCTCTCTGGGCAGCCTGGGACAGCCTCTGGCACCCTCACACCAAACAAGTTTCTCCTCCCGTTCAGATCGAACCTCCTGGGTTCCAGTTTGTGCCCATTGCCCCTTGTCCTGGTGCTGGGTACCACTGACAAGAGTCTGGCCTCATCCTCTTGCCCCCCACCCTTTAGATATTGATGAGCATTGATCGGATCCCCTCTCAGACTGCTCAGCCCTCTTTTAGAAACCCACCTCCATCCCCAGAATTGCTCAGACACATCAGCAATTTCTTCTACTTGTGCTCAAGAGGATTTACTCCTCTTGCAGTCCCAGCTGCACGGAGTCCAGCCTGCACCTTGCTCACTCCAGATGCTGTTATGGCCCTGCTGTACCTCACCGCCCGGGCATGTCCTTAGTTTCACTGTGTCCTTCCTTTCTTCTGCCTGAATACACTTAATCCCCCCAATTAAGAACAGAGGAACTCATACCTAAAGGCTTGTCTCTTAAATCAGGATTACGGAGCATTTCTACTTGTGCATAGAAGCAGTCCAAGTCCACGTGCACAATCACTCTGCTCGCCTCGCCTCTCGCCGATGCCAGCTTGCTGCAGCCTGCTGGGAGGAAGGGAATGAGATTAAAAATCACAAGCTGCTTTACATGGGATGTCACTTTTTTTTTTTTAATTAATCCATGCTAATGAACAGATATTGCAAGAAAAATTGCAAGTTTTATACTAATTCTGGGAGCGGGCAGGAGCAGAAGTGATCTGCGGTAACTCCCAACCACTCCCATTCTCAGAGGGTCTGTTGTATTTTTCACTGAACCATTTCAGTACTTTGCTTTCCTGATGCAATATCCTTGCAGGCTGGAAGGCTGAAACTTCTTTTTAATGTATTTCTGTAAAATAATTTGTCTTTAACCATGCTAAGGTAGTTCTACAGGTTATCTGCCTTTCCCAGGGGTGGCTGGTGAGGATGGCAAAGCAGCATCCAACAAACAGCAAACCCTGCTATGAAACCGTAATTTAATATAAAAAGGCAAAATAAAAAGTAAAAAAGGGCATTTATTTCTCTGAGCTGAAAAAAACAACCCCACCTATTAGTTGATAGAATCCAACTGCCACCCAGGTCTGTTCCCCTACGCTGCTTTGAAGGGGTGTTTTTCATGTTTACTGAGGTCTAACTGTAGAAGCAAAGCAATTACCAGCGGCATCACTGAAATAATTACAGGATAAAAAGCCAAGGCAGGGTTATGGCTGCCGAGGAGCGGCTCCCACAAGGCCCTCGTACTGGTTTTCCTCGGGCGGCAGGGACACGGTTCCGGCTCGGACATCCTCCCCCTCCTGCCCCTGCTCCTGCCTTTCCAGTCCGGCCGGGCCGTTCCCCCTCCCGGCCCGGGGCACAACGCGGGGTTTGTAGGGGGCTGCCCCGGTGGTGACGGCGAGATGCGGGTTCTCCGCTCCGCTCCGCTCCTGCACCCGGCGCCATGGCTCCCCGCATGGTCCGGGACCTGCGCTCACCAGCGGCGGGCGGAGCGGCCTCGCTGCTCGGCTGCGGGCGAAGCCAGTTCTCCTCCTCCTCCTCCTCGTCCGTGGGCGGCGGGAAGGGCTCCATGCCGCCTCAGGGCTGACTCATCTACCGCCGCAGAGCCGCTCCCTGCAACCGCCGCCGCTGCCGCCGGGGACGGCCGAGCTCCCGCCGCTCCCTTCGCGCTGCGCCCGCCTCGCCGACGAGGAGGCGGTGGCCGGGCAGCGCCGGGCAGGTCCTAGTGCCGGCCCCGGCGCCCTGAGGGACTTCAGGCAACGAGGAGTGCGCAGGGGGAGGGAGAACCTCGGGACACGGGGACGCAGCCCTTGGGTTGTGCGATGGCGGACGGGCCACCGAGAAGCGGGGGGGTGTGGTCTCCCTTACGGGACTGTCCGACCGGGGAAAGTTGGCGGTGCAAAGTCAACTTCGTTCTGCGGGGGAAACCGCCCCCGAGCTCGGCAGAGCCCCGCGGGTACCCGGGACGGGCGGGCGGCGGCCCTCGAAGGGCTGTCAGCCCGGCGAGGGGAAAGCGGCGCGGTGGGGGACACGAATAAACTGAACGTGGGGGATCCGGGGAAGCGTTTTGTTCAGGGACACTTCAGAGGAAAAAAAAAAACCAAACGGGTGAATTCGGGTTTACGGTAGAGCCGGTTCCTCGGCGCCCCTGGCCTGAGGGGTCTAATACCGCGGCACGTCCCCAAACCAGCCCCGGCTGTCGCCGAGCATCGCTTCCCCCTCCCACCGGGGGACAAGCGGGACGTTGACGGCCGGTTTCCGCCTGCCCCAGCACCTGCCGGCGTTACGCTCTGGGCTTTCTCCCTCCGCCGCCGGTAGAAGCCCGAGCCCTCCCGCTGCGGGACGTCCGGAGGCTCCCTAGAAGCTGCCCGGCGGTGGCAGCCCCCGCCCGTGCCCCCTTTTGCCCTCTTCGGTTCCTGTACCGCCGTGGCCGCTCTGTCCCGCCTACGGCGCTCTCTATGGTCGGCGGGGTTGGCCGCTCTGGCCCCTCTAGGCCGCTGACACCGATTCCGGGGCTCGGCCGCGGAAGCGGGCGCCGGGCGAACGTTCCGCCGGCTGCGCGCGCAGCCCGCGCTCCTGGCGCCGAGCAGCGCACCGCGGCCGCCATCGCCAGGGGGTCCCGGCCCCGGCCGTGTCCGGGAACAATAAAGCTCTTGTTGAGAACGCCGGGGGTTGGGCACCGGGTGAGCCCCTTCCCCCTTCGTCTTTCCTTCTTCTTCTTTTCCTCTGCTGCTGCCGCCGCCGCCGCCTCGGGCCCGGCGCCCGGTGCATGGAGAAGCAGGGCAGGATGGACTGCCCCGCGCTGCCCCCGGGCTGGAAGAAGGAAGAGGTGATCCGCAAGTCGGGCCTCAGCGCCGGCAAGAGCGATGTCTACTACTTCAGGTACGTTGTCGGCGGGGTTGTACGGTCCGTGACAGTCCGTTCCCCGGGCGGGACGGGGATGGCCCGGGCAGAGACCGGCTCCTCCGCTCCCCCCCCCCCCCCCCCCCCCCCCGCGCCTGGCCCCCCCCCCCCCCCCCCCCCCCCCCCCGCCCCCCCCCCTCCGGG
>JANHGN010012869.1:0-44939 GCA_024605025.1 Megaceryle maxima | reverse complement strand
TTTTTTTTTTTTTTTTTTTTTTTTTTTTTTTTTTTTTTTTTTTTTTTTTTTTTTGTTTTTTTTTTTTTTTTTTTTTTGGGGGGGGGGGGGGGGGGGGGGGGGTGGTGTGTGTCTTGTGGGGGTGGTTTTGGGTTTGAATTAGTAGGTTTTTTCATAACTTCCAAGTCCATTCCCAACCAAGAGTAGAGTCTGGACAAGAACCCAAAAGAAAGTACCAGGGAAGCCTAGCAGAAAAACTGAGTCTGGTTCACTGGTGTTGTGACCATAACACTGACCTAGACTGAAAGAACACTTTAGCACCTAACTAAATGTGCCCTCTCCAAAGGAAAATGTGAAGAAAGGAAAGGATGTCTGGCTTAAAGAGGAGATGAATGTTTATACAATGCATTGCAGGTTTCCTTATCTGAAGGTGACCTAGGGAAGAAGATGCACCTGTGCCTTAGCATGAGTAAGGCTGCCTGTGAAAAGTCTTATAAAACAGTTTCTTCATAGGAATATAGGAAAGGACCACCACAGCTGTAGTCCACTCTTTCAGCGTAACAAATCACTGTGCAGCTTTCTTGGAACTTGATGGTTTGCTGAAATTGGAACACTTTTGCACAGACCACTTTCATTTCAGCAAAGCTGAGGTAGGGCCCTGACAGATTCCTGCTGGGTTTCTAGCTGGCTTTCCTGCTTCAGCCTTTGGCAAGATGCCTGGCAGGTTGACAAGAAATAGAGCGCCTGACGCACTAGGGGTTTCTGGCACCTGTGCTCATCACTCCTTGGTATGTGAAACTTGGAGGCTTTTTAAGGCTCATGATTTCAAGGCAGCTTGGTAGGTGGACTGCTCCAGACTGAGGGCTTGCTGTTCTCTCTAAACTGTGGCATAAGAATATAACCAGCATGAATGCTGATCACAGATTACAGCTTTGTGGAAAGACAGGCAGGGAAAATATTAAGTTCAAAAGGGTTTTTTTATGACATGAAGGGGAAACCTTTAATGTAAAAAAGGCTTTTTGGTTCTTGGATTGAGAGGAAGATAAGTATATGCTAATTTTATTAAAATATTTACTTGGCATTGCTGTTGCTTAATAGCAAAGTCCAAAGTTAAAATTGCAATATATTACCACAGTAATAAAACCATTGTAATGGGCTGCTGTATGATTTTGTCAGGAACTGGAAATTAGTCTAGATCTTATCGCATGTGAATTGGGGAAATTCATATGTGAAGTAAATCAAATGAAATGTAGAAGGTTTGTTCTTTGGTGCCTGCCTTGTCTGATAGTTTTTTTATTACTCGGCTGTCAGGGTTTGGCTGGACGTGTTGAAGGAGGGGGGTGGTGGTGGGGATATCACTACTCAGTAATAAAACATTAGCCTGACTTCTGAAATAAAACTGTGACATCCTCAAATAACTTGTCAGAGTTTCTAGATGAATCTAGAAGTGACAAATTATTAATTGGGCTCTACTGATAGGGGTTGTACCACCTAGTCTGATGGATGCTAATATTTCTGGTATCAGAGTGAGTTGATTCAGAATTAGATTTGGTCCTTTTACAGAAAGAATATTTGAAACCCCCACCCCCATCATTCTGCTCCCCCATTCATACACAGTAGCATTATTGTTTTGTGGTCTCTAATTTCCAGTGTCTGCTGTCCTGTTTCCCAGTAAAGACTGACAGAACAGACAGTGTGGGTTGTTCGTTTTTTTGTTGGTTTTTTTTATCAGAGCTGGAAAATCCCTGCAGCTCCTCTTTCCTTTCTTGAGGTTGCAGTGGGCTTGCTTTCTATTATTTCACCCCCGCATGATGGTTCCATTGAAATGTGAATGTATTCTGAGCTCTTTTTTTTTCTAAACCAGATTTGATTCAGGCAGGTCTCTCCTTTCAATTTTATATATGTCTCAAATATTTGCTTTAAGAGAATGAAATAAATTTGCAGTGCCATCTAGTAAATATGTCTTCAAACGCTATTAGCTTTTATCACAGTTTGATCAGCTACCTGCTATTTTGCTAAGCACATGATTTCTGTTCATTTCTTACTGTCAGGCAGGAAGTGGCTATGAACATGGTCTTACAGCATCACAGGAAAAATGTTTCCCTTCAATATCATTCTGCAATTTTTATCCTATCTAAGATGTACATCATACAAACCCATCTTGATCGGTGCTCTTTTTTCTTTTCTCCTCCTAAAGATTTCTAGGTTTGGCTTCTTATCTTGCTCTGGAGCTCTACTGCAATTTCCCATAATATTCCAACCATATATCTTTCAATTCAGTACAAATTGGCTGTGCTGCTGCAGTCAGCATGTATATATCTTTCCTTTCTTCTGCCTTGGGCTGCTTCTCCTTCCAGAATGTATTTCTACCCTCTTTTCTGTCTATAGGAATCCATCCTTCTATAGACTTTGTTCTGGAAGTTAAGTAGCTCTGTCAGATTCCTGATTAAACCAGGTCTTGCTGGCTGCAGTTTACTTCATGTTTCTTCTTAGATTCACAGCCTTGAGTTCCTCCTTTCTTGTTTGTTATGTCTTTTGCATTCTCTGAGAGAGAATGGAAGGATCCTTATGTGATGTGTCACTGTCTTCTAAATTACCATTCTTAACCCCATCTTTTTCACTTGCTAGCTGTGCCTCATTATTTCTTTCTGGTTCAATAACAGTTACCCATCGGTGGGTTTTTTCCCTGACTAGCGTAGGTCTTTTCATCCTTTTAAACCCTTTTGTTTTCTTTCAGATCCTATGTGTGTCTTATCTACTGTGAGTAGGTAATACACATCCTCTTCTGTTATTGAAATAAGGGGATATTTTAATACAAAAAGCTTAAAGGAAGGAAAAAACCACCAACAAACACACAAAAAAACCCCCTAAACATCCCCCAAAATGAAGAAAATAAACCCACAAACCACTGTTTGAGCTCACTTTCCATAACCTGCGTCTGTAATGATGTTGTTCTTATTCTACCAGTCCCATTTTCATCTAACAAAATGGCAGATTTTATAAAAAAAAATATATTTAATTGCCAATTTCTGCCTCAGAATATTATCAGCCTTTTTATAGTGTTGCTACAGAAAAGAACTTGTGTGAGAAACAAGAGGTTTTTTTTTTACTCTGCTTTGTGCTACTGGATCATTAAAGGATTTGAAGCGAGGCAAAGGTCAAAAGCAAACTTAGGTTTAGCTTGATCAAAAGCAGAGACAAATCAGTGAAACCAGCATATGTGGCAGAAACACCAGCCAGTGTAGGTCTTAATGCGAACTTCAGTGATCCTTCAGGCCTATTGCACTTGAGAAGAAATCTGGTAGGTGGTATTTCTTGTTCTCTAGGAATGGGGTTGAGGATTTTTTGTAGGCATGTCCCCATAAGGACTCTGATTAAAACAGGAAAGTAAAAGCCTCAAGCAGTGTGGTTAAAGGTTGCTGCTTTTATATGACTTGCCAGCCCATAAACAGCTGCCTTTCCAGCTCTGCCCCACTAGGGATTTCAGTTGTTTCCACCACAGCCAAGAGATCAGTGTGAAGACTAGAATCTAGCTGTGTTGTACTGTATTGTTCTTGGATTAGTTACCCTTCAATGATCTTCGTTTTATCCGGCCCCTTTGGAACTACTTCCCACTTAATGGTTTGTTACAATTCTCTTGAAGGCCATGGGATCCCCAGTGTTGTCTGGTTCGCTTACTTCACTGGTTGTTTCTGGACAGGTATTTCCATCTTTATTTTCATTAAGCTTGCCCTGTTTATAGTGTTGCCCTTCACACACAAAGCTCACCCTAGGGCATATCCAATAGTCATATATTCCGATTCTTAACCTATTTATGTGGACGCTTTCACCAGGGGCTTGGAGATCATGGTTTGTGATGGTAGAGCCAGCACAGCAATTTCTCTGTGCTCTTTTTGTCTTCCTCCACTGGCATGAAACACATCCTACCTCTGCAGCAAAGAGATCAGCAAACTTAGGAGGTTCCATTTGGCACATGGCAGTGGGACATATGCTGTCATATAGCTAAAAGTCATGGTCTGAGGTGATTGTTTACTTATTTTTTTAGCCAGTGGAAGTGTATACCTGTTTAATAAAATAAATTTTTAATTATAATCTGAGGGCTGTTGTGCTTTGTGGCAACTGCAGCAGGAATCTTTGCTGATTCCCCAAGTTGATTTCTGCTGAAATGTTAGATAGAAGCCTAATTGCATAATCCATATAATTGCATGTTGTCCTCTCATATGCATTCAGATCTGATTAAAATAATCTCTTCTGCCATCCTGTTTGTATATTTATAAAGGTCAAATGTGTTATTAGGCTTGACTATTTAGCTGCAGGATAGAGAAGACTCTTTACAGCATCTGTAATGGGAAACACACGGAAGCCTTTCTGCTTACAAGATGACATCTGCTGGTCTCAGGAGTCACAGGCCTATTTTGTTCTTCCCTACCTTGTTGCAAGTTGTGGTGCCAAGTCTAGTTGAGCCAGATGATAAAGGGTGAACCTGACTGGAAAGTTGGGGTGTTGCCTTGATGATGCTTAATGGTGAAATGCTGTTTGTCTTAAGTCAGTTATCTCTGTTTTGATCTTTACGTTCATTTTGCATGCAGAGTATTTACTGCAGTAGTTATTTATGGGGAAGTATATGTAATTTAATTTCTTTTTACCCCTCTCTTTGAGCAAGTAGAACACGATTCGCAAGATATCAAGTGCAGCACGGGAATGCTGTAGCTGTTTTCTGTAGGCCTGTGGCCCAGCTACAGCTGCTTGGTATCCTGCTGGAGTAGCACTTGGCCATGTAAACCTGCCAGTAGTCACAGAAGTGACACGTTACGTGAGTTGTGTTTAAGTAATTTTGACAAAGACCTTTGATGTTCTAGAGAAGTCAGGAGGACGCATCTTGTCTTTGAGAAATGTAGCAACGTAAACCTATTCTGTGTATTCCATGTACACTTATGTATCTAGACATAAAGGAACTGTGTTGACAGTGTCTGATAGCACGTCAGGTATTGAAAGTTTGACTCTAAATGCCATTCTTGCTTTAAAAGTGGAGGAATTGGAGATGTGCAGTCCTGCAAGATACCAAACGTGTGAAGCAGCAGAGGTTTTGATTCAGGGCTGAGCCTGAAGAGGTCTGAATTTCACTTCCATATCAATAGCAGATTGACTATGTTGTTTTAAACAAATAATTTTGTTGCTCAGTGCCAGAGCGCTCTTTCTGTACAGAGGCAAAAATTATTGCAGTGCTCCTTGCAGTTCAGTAGTCTTTTCTGGTATCTATTTATGCCTACCTTTAAATCATAAGCCCCTTTGGTACTGCTGCTCTTTGTACCTTTTTGTACCTTATAGAGGGGTCTACCCAGAAGCTCCCCAAATTAGGTCGAGGTTGATTGTTGCTTTAGAAAGGATATGAAACAAGCAGAATGACTTTCTGCCTGAAGGTAAACTCTTAAGGGGCTCCTCAGTAACACAAATCCAAGGAGGACTTTAGATTTGTTCTCAGTGGCTCTTGCATAACCAGAATCGATTAGCAGCTACCAGCAGCTGGATAATTTGTGTGAAATGAGTTGGTGTTTTCATCCTGTTTTCTGCTTTGCTGTTACCTCCTTCTTTAAAGCAGTGATGCTGAGGTTAGCAGCAGTCCTTGGCAAGGCCAAACATACAGCAGTATCCCTTTGCCCACGTGCTCTCAATAAAGGCTGAATGATGGATTGCCTGGGTATTCCTGGGTAGTTCTTGGTTGACTTGTACCTTCAAACAGCTCCTATTTTAGTTATTCTATGAATTAATGTTCACACAGTTAGTTTGTTTTTTAACCTTTTAAATGTTTTTAACAAAAAACATAATTCAGAATTCTGATCTTGTTTCAATCCAACAAAACAGTTACACTGAATTAATATGATACAAAGGGCAGACCAGACCTTTTCCATTTTTCAGTGCTCTGTCCCCCTGTAGTCAGAATCCTGTGGACTTCTGGGGAAAAGAGTTCAGACAGCATTAAATAAACTCAGTCTGGCAGTCACTTCTCCCATTTCTGCATCCAACACTCAGAACTGAACAGAATTTGTCCAAATGAATGTTGGACAAGGATTTGCATCCATTCCTCTTTGTATACAGAACCTTTTTGCATCCTTGAGGTGTTACATCTTTAAAAAAGAATTAAATGGGAAAATGGAGTGTGTTTCTTTTCTCCACTTCTATAATATTGTTTTGCATGGCTGCACCAGTGACAAATCACAAGCTGCTTCTTCACATGCCTGTGAGTCCCACTTGAAGATATTTGCCATCTGAACCTGGTTTTATGTTACATTCATTTGAGCCATGTTTATGTTTCCAGAATTTGAAAAAAGTGAGATAAAAATCTGTGTTTTAGAAGACTCATTGTGTGGAAAATGTACATGTGATATACTGGTCTTCATTGAACTTTAAACAATGCATCCTCTTCAGTGGCATCCACAGGTATTACTGCTGTTAATTACTTATCCGTGCCTATACATGGACATGTTGAGAGAGTATTCTTGAACTGAGTATCCTGTGCAAGAGCTTTGTGACTAAACAAAAGCAGGAAAAGCTTTATTAGCTGTATCTGCTTTCCCTGGTTATTTTTCTTTCCCACTTTAACAACTTTCTAGTGGCTTTTAGCTAAGTTTCTGGGTTGTACAGATGGGGTCTGATTTGGTAGTTGGCCATTGCATGGGTGTGATGCAGGTTGGAGTGCTCCGTTTAATCTCATTAAACTAGTAGTCATGGGATGAAATGGCAGAAGGCAGACAAGCCAGGGTGCTGATGGGGCTCTGTGGACATGTCCTCTAAGCAGAGTTAATGTCTACCTGCACCAGGATGTTAGGGTCAATGCAGTGGTTCCCTCTCAAGACACGGCCTAGTTCTGCTTTGTGGCATGGTCAATCATAGCCTCTGCAATTCTTTAAAATATGTTAGGATAACTGCAAAGAATTCAACCCTTTCCCTTCTTATAAGAGAAAATCCTTAGGAATTCACTGTCCAACAACTGCAAAGACCTCCTAATGTGAAGGCATATACTTATATGTCATATACTGTCATACAAATGACAGTCTCTTCCATGCTTTTCCATTGCTTAGGGTAGGGACTGTCTAGGCCTTGCCAAACTCTGCCTCACTGACCATCAACTTCCCAGGATTTGATCTTGGTACAGTGAACCATGTAAACGTATCGAGTTATTAACCTTTGATTCCTGAAAGGTTGTGGATGGTATTGCTGTTGTGGTGTTTTGAGAGAAATTATTCTGGTCCTTTCTTTTGGAGCTCCCTCTTCTATTCCCCACCCCTCCTTGGCTTTGTTTTCATTTTGTTTTATTTTGATTGTTGCTGGACCATGGAAGGAGTACTTGAGCTATCCTGAAAATCTGATCTTTCTCTCTTGCTGTTCAGCTGCATGTGAACAGCTGATCCATGCTGACTTCAGTCCCAGTTCTGAATACTTATGAAGAGCAGTGGTTAATCTTTCCTATCTGTAATCTCATGACTCTTGAGGATATTTTTTTCCACTCTGCCTAGTGTTTCCGTTATCTGTTTGCTGTCTTTGTTTCAGTAAAATTACCTGTTACTAATCAGCTTTCTTTTTAGGAAATAAATGATGTCTTGGTTTTGAAGGCAATTTATCTGTCTAATATTCTAACTTGTATAAAATTCAGCACTATAAGCAGTCTACTGACAAAAGCAAGGGCTTTTGTTTATTTACTCGAATGCACAAGGTTGAAAGCAAAAAGGAGATTATAGATGTAAACTTCAACTCATCTATGGATACAAATATTAGTCCATAGAATAGGTTATTTTGATTTTTGGATAACAATTTACTTAAAGTTGGATATTTCATGAGGAGGTGTCTCTAAAGAAGGTATTTGTGTGTGTGTGTGTGTGTATACACACATAGCAGGTATTCTTATATAAAAGCAAATACATTAAATAGAGCACAAAAAAATCCAAATGTAGCATTATATATAATGGAAAAAGGTAGAAGGGAACAAATTCTGTGGATAAATCATAGTGCTTGCTTATGTGATGCAGCAGTTTAGGCCTGGATACACTTTTTGAAGCAGAATCTTCCTTTCAGCTAGGAAGAAAAATGGGTCACTGTTTTCAAAACATCTGAAACTTTGGTGCAATACCTAGACCGATTCTGTTCTCGTTAGTATAGCTTTTGAGCCCTCAACTTAATCAGCCTCAATTACTGTCACACATTCAGTTTAGTGGCAGTTTAAGCCTGAGTAGGATAAATTAGTGAGAATGGACTTGCAAGCTTGAATTTTTGCCTTTTTTTTTTTTAAAAAGCAACCAACAAACAACCCTTAAAATACATGGAGAGGTTTGCTTTAAAAACAATAATAATAAAAGACAGCTCTATATACAAAATGTTGAATTGCTGCTAATTGAAAGGACAGAACTGGCTCAGAAATGTTCATGGGAACAAAAGGTGATCATTCAAATGGCAAGGTTATGATAAGCCTCTCTTACCATTTACTTATTCTCATCAGATGGGAAATGCCTGATGTTTAACAGCTGATCAAAGTGGGTGTGCAGTCTCTGAACGAGATCCTACCACTCCTGTAGGCAACAGCTTCCAGAAACTGCTTCTAGAAGAGCAGTGACTACTTCCAAAGGGCAAGGTAAGCCTTTGTCATGTAAGACACTAGGAAAGATGTGAACTGCAGCAAGAGCCTTAGAGGTATTTATCAGGCTACAGAAACATTGCCCTCTTCTGGGAACAGTAAGCCAGAGTAAGTTGTTGAGGATGTTTTTCAAAGATGCAAACGAGGTGTGTTGAACTCTTTTATATTTATGACTGTGTTACTCTGAGGCTGTTAAGAGTTTTAATTTTGTGGTTACCCCACCTGCTGTTTCGTTATTAAAACCTTAGGTCTGATTAATCAAAACTGTATTCTGCAGGCAGAGCACACAAGTTCTATAAAATTTGTATGCATGGTATACTGTGGAAGCTGTTCATGGCAGAAATAACTTTTTAAAGTTGCTGGTATGTGTTTAAGCATCTTATGAGAAAGCAGTATGGCAAAACAGGACCGTCACACTTCGAATCAAAACGTGATGCCGTTGTGAGGTACTTCCTTTCCTTTTGTAGTAAGCACACAGTCAGACACATTATTTTGTATTTGGTCTGAGATGGAGTTAATTTTCCCCACAGCAGCCCTCCCAGTGCTGTGCTTTGCACTGGGAGCTGGAAAGGTGCTGGTAGCACACCCGTGTTGTGGCTCCTGCTGGGCAGGGCTCTCACAGCACCAAGGCTGGTTTTCCAATATTCCCCCTGAAGTGGGTTGAGGTGGGCAGGATGCTGGGAGGGGACACGACTGGGACAGCTGACCCAACTGACCAAAGGGATATTCCAGACCATATAATGTCAGCTGAACTACAAAAGCTAGGAAAGGTTGGGGGTGGGGGGGTCATCTGCTTGTCCTTTCCAGAGCAATCACTTTGTCTTAACCTACAACTTTTCTGCTCTGACAAGTTATTTTCCTGAACGATTAAAGATACCAAAAAAATACACCTACCAAAAAAAAAAAGCACATGCCAAAATGGCAAAAATAACGGTAAACCTTGGAAAATTCAATCTTCTACATCATGTAGATTACTGCGTGCAGTTTCATGCCTCTAAGGGAAAATATCATTGAGCCACTTGTTTAAAAACACAAATGATGTATGAGCAGGGTATTAATGAATCTTTGGATTTCACCTAGGTGAACTCTGATGTAAACAGGGGTATTGATCTTTCACCAGGTCCCAGTTTTTCAGAATACTGTTCTCACAATGGAAAGTATGATGAGAACTTCTCGTTAGTTCATGTTTTCATCAAGTTCTTCATTTGATACCTAACCAGTGAAGCCTTCACTCTTTCATATAGTCTAGGGATAATTTAATTATTCAGTCTATTTGTAACTCTTGCTGTGGAATTTACTCTTCCCTGGCTTATGTTTGTACAGAACCTAGTACCAGAATTCTGTTGTATATCTGGACCTCTGTTCTTTACTGCAGTTGTTTATATCTTGTGTGGCAACTCAGGCAGTTAAGCTCTGTTGCTCCTGTTACTTATTTCTCCACGCTGGTGCTGCCACATTCTGCCTGTATAATTATGAGGTTAAAAAAATGTCAGGAGATCTGCAAAGCAAGCTTTAGGTTGGTGGTGTCCAGAGTTGAGAGGGACAGAAGGTATTATCAGTGGGGCTCACACTGAGTCTGGTATTTTTTGTTAGTTTTACAATACAAGCAAATGGTAGCAGTAATGGTGTAGGTGGGTAAGTGCTCCTTAATTGCTCCAGTGAAGCTGAGCACTGTAAATCACAACTTTCCCATGCCCATTAGTATGGGGACAGAATGAAAACAGCTTGTCCAGTGTCTGGAGCAACTCAGAGGACACTTAATTCATGATGAATATATTATAGGAGCTCTGGTAAGATTAAATTTACAAAGCATAATTTCCAATTAGGTGAGTAACCTTTCAAAGAAATTAAATGAACTTGCTTTTGGGAGCTCAGTCCTTAACTGACCTTTCTGATTACAAAGCAATGATGTAACATTTTGGCAGTATAAAAAGCACTGTGGAATGGCAAAATGTTGTATGAAACTTAGTTGACAGTAAATGGAAGTTTTAAAAGGGGAAAAAAAGTGCTCAAAATAGAAGTGGACCTCAAGATCTTCATGCTGAAACAGGTGAATTGGATCCAGGTATGTGTGTCTCAAAGTTCTTACCATTGCAGGCTGCTTGATGTGACCCTGTGAACATTTGCTAACAGCAGCTTATGAGACAAGGGGAAGAGACTGTTATAGATAAGACTTCTCACAGCTACTTCTTGCACAGCTCTTTCTCGGACCTCAGTGGTGTTCACAGCAGTCTGATCCAAGGTTATGCAGCTGGTACCAGAGCAGAGGTGACCTTGAAGAGAGGTAGCTAGCCCCCTCTGAGACCTTGTGGAGCCTGTTGGTGCACTCAAGTTGCTGACATATGTTAAGACCTGTCCTGTTCTCCTGTGAGGACAGGAGGCTACTAGAACCCTGCTTGAGATGGCTGTTAAGACTAGTTTTGTACTTACGTAGGGAAATTGAGTGGGTATAAGTTGGGCAACTGGAAAAGTATTTGCCTGATTAGGATTCTGCTTCCCGACAGTTCTGGCCTTGTAGCCACTCTTATTTATGTGCTGTTTAGCTCAAAGAAGACGACTGTAATTTTCTGAGCATGTTTGATCTAGCTAGTTAAGGACTAATATCAAGCTGCTGGAACAAGTCACATAGCTCCAGATGGCTAACCACATGTTCTGACAGTAGTGCCATCAAAGGAAGATGTAGTGTGACAACGTAGCTGGCCTCTGACCATGTTTCATATCCCACTGCTATCTTTGGCAGAAAATGCGACTGGCTGGAACTTAACTTGAGATATCAGAAGCTCAGAGCTGAGGATTGGCATCATCATTTAGCATTTACAAGGGAGACAGAAATGGACATTAAGCTCCTTGAATTTTGTTGTACCAGTGAGTTATGTGCATCTTGCGTTGTCTACCTTTCTCTCCTTTGCCCTCACAAGATGGCCAGTTACTCTAGGGATGTCTTACCTTAAAATTGGATATAGACTTTGGAACTTGAGTGTTTAGCCTCCTTTCTTATATCTTGTGAATGTGATGCTATCAGAAGAGATTGCATTTGAAGCTTGTAGTAACAAGACACTGAATGAGGCGCATTGGAGGGATTTGGTCTTTTAAGTAGCATTAAAAACAGAGATAAAGTAATGCAGAATTATACTGGATTGCTTTTCAGGTGACAGTGTCACAATACACATAGGGTGAATGGCTTGTGAGTACAAAGAGCTTGTTGGAAGTTAGCAGGGTCACATGCTAGATTCAACATCCTGTGTTCAAACTAAAGAAACTATAGTTCGGTCTGGCACTGGTCCTTTCTGTCAACTGCCGAGATCAGCTGGGAGAACAAGAATTAGATGTTTTTAAGACTTCTGTTACCTCATGGTGTTCAAAGTTCTGAGCTTTGCCTGAGCATCTGTGTGCCTCAGCACAGGCAAAAGGTTACTTGATTTTAAAGTCTCTTCATTAACATCACAGGAAAACTTTGCTGTTCGTGACGTTCAGGTTTTGGTTTGGTTTGTGTGTGTGGCTTGGTGCTTTTGTTTTGTTGGCTTTTTTGTTTTTGTTTTTGGGGTTTTTTTGGTGGTGGTTGGTGGTGGTGTTGTTGTTTGGGGGTTGTTTGTTTGGGTTCTGGTTTGTTTTTTTTCCCCCCCTCGATTGCAAGGACTGTAGACATCAATCAGTAAAAACAAGGTTTTCTCTCCCACAGATGCAGCTGTTGCCCTTTTAAAGATCTCAAAAATAAGAATGGTTATTTTAGCATTTATGTAACGTGAGGTCTAAAAAAAACCCTATTTCTACTTATATCTTTCTGAAAGGGTTTAACACAAAAGCATGTAAAAATGAGCTAGAGAATGTGATGCCAACTTTGTATTGATCAGCACAGTAAGCATTAGGGCTTTCACTCTAAGAATTCCACTTGGACTGTGGATGGTTTTGGGGTAGTGTCGCTTCACCCTCGTGGCTAAACGTAACCTCTTGTGTGTCTTGGGAGTTCAGATACAGCTGTACATAAGAGAAATAGAAAAGCTCTTTGGGGAGATATGTTTCAAAGGGGCAGTCTGATTGCTAAGGCTCTTGTAGCAAAGGCAGACAGCCCTTTTCTTCCCTAAGGGTTCAATATGCTGTTGTACTAATGACACTCTTGCTCCCAGCAGCTATACCATGCAGAGAGTTCCTATGGATAAATTTCCTCGCTTCCCTCAAAACAATTCTCGTCTAAAATTAAGTTGTGCATGTATTTAAGATAGCATTGTATATTTGAGTTCTTTTTTTTCAGAATATTGCATAAAGTTATCAGAAGTAGTTCAGATATTTCTTTCAGTAGTTCAGTTATTTCCAATAACAACTGCAAGTTAGACTATTCTTGGCCTGGTTCTATTATCTGAGGTAGATCGCTTGAGTAAGATAAATATGTTTAATTTCTTAAGGTACGTTTTGGGTAGAAGTTGGATAAGGATGCATAAGGATTGAAATTATTTGTGCGCGAAGCCTTGAGAAATAGGAATAGCAGGTGTGGGTACTGCAGCATCTATTTCATTAAAACACACACCCAGAGGTCATGGCTGCTTCATTGGCTCTGTGCTGGCAAAATATTACAATTTAAAATTCATTGATGCTCTCTCGATACAGGATTAGACACCATTTTGTAGGAAGCTGGACTGGGTTCAGGTTCTTCAGCAGTGGGTGGGATACTTGGTGGATTCTGCTTTGCCTCTTCAGCTCCATCTGCTGATCAGTGCATCTCTGTGTGAAAGATGTTAGAGCTTTGGGGAGAGAGCTGATCTGGTGATTCAGAGTACTCACCTCTGCTTGAGGAAGTAGAATTTGGCTGCTATAAGCATCTAGGAAACCACTTCAGGCTTTGTCTTAGCACTAGGGTATCCTGAGCTTCTTAGTCTCTGAAACTAGTGCCACTTTTCCAAGTTTCTTTAGGGGAGGCTGCACACTTTTAATGCAACTTTGTTTACAATTGGTGTATGGATGAATTATCAGGTTCTACCTGGGAATTTCTCTCTGTATAGTCATCTCCTTAATAACATAGTCGTGAATGCAAAGCTTCCCACCTTCATTTATGAAAAGGTCATGTGTTGGTCAGTTCTAAAGCTTGCCAAAAACTTTTAGTGGATTTAAAATCCCTCAGAAATTCAGAGAGTCCTGATGAGGAAGGAGGAGAGTGAGACTCGGTAGGTGCAGCATGTTCAAGTCATTTCTGTGATGAAATGTTTTTAACCCCTCTGCTTTCTAAAAGTCTAGGGGAGCAGTTTAACTGAGCCTGTAGTGGACTAATTTACAGAGTTTATTTTCAAGTGTGGTATGATGCCAACTTGAAATCCACAGATGTTTCTAGTGAAACCAAACTGTCATTCCCTATCAGTCTGTACTTGGTCCTTTCAGGAGCCTGAGAAACCTTTCTGCCTGACCTTGTTGTCTTGCTGTGGTAGGTGAAAGCTACCAAGGGCATCTTGGCTGCGTCTTCTCTGTCCTTTTTGCCCTGTATATCTCCTGGTATGTTTCAGAGATCCTTTCAGTTCAGCTACCATGTGTTCTTAGTCTTCCATTGGTACCCCTTGGAGTTTTGAGGTGTGTGTGTGTTAATGTTACGTTAGCTGTGGTGGTACAATGGGTGTAAGAGTTGTCTGCTTTCCCCAAGTCTGAGGTCTCGCTGCCCTCCACGCCAGTGCAGCGCTTTTATTTTGTCAGTTAATTCCCTAAAATCATCTAGGTTAAAGAAGACCAAAGGCAGAAGCAGCCCAGGGAAGGGGAATGCACAGCTGTGGGTAAGGGGAAAGGACAGATCTTAAGCTATTCCTGCTGCCAAGAAAAAGATGCGTGAAATTGTTCCTTTAGTGTCAGGTGAAGCCAAAAGTTACGGAATACAGTAGACTTTGATAGGTATAGTGTATCACTGTGTCACCTCTCAAAGCAGGAGTTCTCCCTGCTTTGCTGTCAGTCACAGACTATGAATGTGCCAGATACAGCTTGATGTATAGTATTCGATTTGATTCATTACTCAGCCTTGTAACTGCAGCCATATACAAAACAGGCTCAGACTAGTATTCCTTGACTGAAAGATTGCTGCCTGGAAGATGGATGCAAATACAGTTGTAAGAGGCCAGGCAAGCAGATAAAATAAAAAATCCTTGAATCTTCTGCCCTCTCCTAACGGTTTGCTTGTTCTTTTGGCACTGTGAAGCTGACCCAAATGCCTCTGTGTTGTAGGTTCCCGTGTGACATGACCTAGTTTGTTATAGTCCCTGATGCGTGGATGTAGGCAACCTTGTTGGATAAGGTCAACAATAACCTGAAGTCAGGAAAAACTGAATGCATTTGTTCAGCATAGTTTGGTCAAGGGTCCACTGTGTGTGTGCTTAGTCCAGATGAGAAATTTAAGAGTAGGAGGGAATCCAGTGAAGTGAGAGCAGAGACTCTGGGCTGTAATTTAATAAGTCCTGGAACAGATAGGAAAAGCAACAGAAAGCTGCTGGTGACAAACCTGAGATGAAACGAAGAGAGCAGGGAGAGAGCCTCCCTTCTGTAGTGTAGGATAAGGTACAGTTAGGAAACTGATGAAAACTTGACAAATGAGGAAGAGAAGGGAGCAATAATACCATTAGGACTCTTGGCGGCACGTATTTCCACCCAGGAAACACAAAGCTCTATGGGTACTGAAGAGAAAGAAAAGTGGAACCAACTGGCACTTCAGACTGCAGGGAAAACTATCCATTGTACAATACACGGGGCCACCAACCCCAGACAAAATAAATAAATAAAAAATCTCTGTCTATACATCATGGGTCTGATGACTGCATTATGATGCACAGATATTCATAAATGCCAGATCTGTTTGAATGGAAAAGAGTGATTTACCTTCTTGGGAACTTTGATTTAGCACCAGCCCTTCCATCTCCATAAAACACAAAGCACCAAAGTCCCACCAAAAAATGTTCTCTTTTATTTTCAACGGTGTTAAAAGGAGCAAGAAGAAACCTCAAAACTGAGCCAGACAAACTCCACTTGTTTGCCAATAGCAAGAATTAACCACAGGGAAAAGAGTTTTCTTGAGGACCAATAACACAATTTGGGGATTGTAACAAGGTGCATCCACTAGATGTGTGCCTCCAAGGAAATTTCAGGTGCTTTATGGGTCTTCCCTGGATGTATTTTGAATAAGTATGGGACATCCTCTTCATGAAAAAGTGGAAAGACCTGAAACGGGGTATGTGAGACACTTTTTTTTTTTTTAGAGTGATAATTTTTAGGTGTTTTTTCAGGCTCTGCACTTTGAATGAGTATGAATAATGCAAAAAGGCAACACCCTGACAGTTAATTTAGATTCTGCTTTTTCACATTGCTTTAGTCACTGATTATCTTGTGATACCATGGAGTACTGATGCAGTGAATCTTTCATTCCAACAACTGTTAATCGGCAAGCTTCACTGTAACAATGTAAGTCCCAATTTTTTACTGGTGTAAAATGGTACAGATCTATTTATTTCAGTGGCATTAAGCAAATTTACACCATCTGCCGATTTTAGATTATTGCATCTAAAGCTTTATATTAAAGTCCTTAAATATTTCATGAATGGAAGATGATGATAAATGGTATCAGAATGAATTGTTACAGTTCTTAAAAAAATTCTGGATTCATTAAATGAATCAGCTCATTTGTAACCACTGAGGACCCTGTAAAGCTAGGGGAAAATAATAATAAAAAAAAATCATTTGAGAAGAAATTTTTTTTTTACTAAAAAAGTAAAACCTATCAAGGAAAAGGAAAATAATACAATACGAAATAAAATACTGTCAAGTCAGTAAAGCTGTGGATTTCTTAGGTTTCCTTGTCTCTAAGGGAAGAAATTTCTGAAACAGAATAAAAATTAATACCAAATGGGTGAAAATTACTTGGGGGGGTGGGGAAGGTGAATCTGTTCTTCTTTGAGAACTAAAAGACCAGGAAAAAAGTGGTAAAATTGTTAAGCATGTTAAAGGACAGAGAAAGCTCCAAGGTTGCGCTGTGCATACAAAGAAAAACAAGGAAGGTTTCACAGATCCCTTGAAGATTAAGGCAAGTGTAGTAGCAGTTTACATCAACCCTTTCAAGCCAGACTGCAAAGAGACAAGAAAAAAGTTTAACACATGACTATTTCCATTTTGGAGTTACCAATCAATAGAAGGAACTTGGACGAGCTGTATACCCCTGTGAAATCAAGGGTAATAAACAAAGTTTATTTGGAGGATTTATTAGCTGAGCTGAATTACTCTTTTAGCACAGCTTGCTCTTTGAATAAAAGTTAAGCAGAGGATACCCAGTCAGTTTTGACTCATTGCCACAGAGAAATGGTCTTCTGATTTAGTGATATCCAAGTAGCTTGTGTGGCTAGTTGCTGCTTGCTTTTTACTGTATCTGACACTGTTGGTAATTATTGTTTCTCTCTACCATGTAGAAAGCCCTGTTGAGCTTGGCAAGGTACAAAGGAGGACGAAGAGAGCTGGTGTCTGTCCTGGAAAGTTTATGATTAGTATGGTGTGAGGAGAGAAATGGATGATTTTAGGACATGTAACTTAGCATCCTGAAGTCCTTAATGAATCCCATGAAAAAGCCTATTTCTCCTTATTAACCGCAGAAGGATTCTACACCAATGAGCTCTGCCATTGGATCTACACTGCTTTGAGTTAGGGGAGGTGGATGTCCCCCATATGTTACAGTGATAGCCATGACAGGGTGTCATGGCTCACTGGTGCCTAAGCCTTTGACAGCTTTATATGTATGTTATGTGGACGTGTGTTTGAAGGAAGACAGTTGCAGGCAGTGTGGCAGAAAACAGTTGGGAGGAGAATAATAAAAGGTAGTATTCTGAAAATGGAAGGGTGTCAATGTTAAGTGTCTAAGCTTTGACTATCTCTGGGCACTGAAATGGACTGTAGGCAGTCTCTGTCAGACTTCCTTGCACCAACCTTTCATCTCTGTGCTGTAGAAAAGGTTCTATGATGCAGTAAAAAAAAAACCCCATCAAAATGAAAAGTCAAGCTTGTATGCTTCCTAGGACCATTATAGGACCAGTGACATCTCCCTCAGGGGCAGGAATAGATGGCTTCTCAATCAGGAGGAGAAGCCTTGGGGATCTTGGCAAATACAGGCTCCTGAGTGGTATGACCCTGCTGAGGCAGGGTGAAATAGCTAAAGCCAGAGCAAAGGACATGATACCAGGTCAGTGTTCTAATCAGATCATCAAAGGTAAGAGGATCCGACAACAGATCTTCAACACAAACAGCCTTGGGATAGTGCAGCCTCCTAAAGCAAGCTGGGCTAAAGATGAGACCTGACCCGTAGCATTTGAAGTTGTATGACTGCAAGATAGAAATATAGCTATTTTAGTGTACAAACAAGTTTGGCTGCTCACAGCCTGGTTTTAAGCTTGCTTTGCTTCCAGAGTTTCGTCAATAGGCTTGTTCACTGGATAAGTACATAAAACTGTCTTGATGCCTATGCATTAACATATATAAATTTAGACACAGAACAGAAGTGTCCTTCTTTGTGAGTTAACTGACTAGCCACAAACTAGCACCTTAGGATCTGATTGAACTGGGATCTCAACACAGAGCTGATCGCATCAAGAACTCATGAAGCGTTTTGCTGTTAAGTGAAGCGATGCTTGTTTCTCCAGGACCTGTTTGTTCCTTATTATGGTCTTGGAGGTTCCAAGCCCAGAGGACTTGATTTTTCTGTTAGATCTGCAGAGGTCTCAAAGTGATTAGCAGAGGTAGAGCAACTGCATCTGGGTCTTGTTGGCCAATCAGGACCCTGAAAGAAAAAGAAGGTACGTGGGAGAAGGGGTTTGGTTTAAGGTAGCAAGGTTACACTTTACGCAGCTCTGTGGAAAAAGAGCAGGGCTATAGACATGGATGAATTTGTTCCATTCACTTTTTTCTTTTAAAAGACTAGCTTTATGGAGTAGGGAAGAGTCTTCATAAGACCTAGTATCCCTAGAGGGTTACATCTAGGCAAGAAGTCTTTGAGAAAAATATAGCTTGCAAAAAGGTTCTACATAGTAGCGTGGTTACAACAGCAGCAGCAGTGTGACCTGTAGAGTGTTACATTAATGCAGCTTAAAGCACTCGCTTGCCTTTGTGATCCTAGAACACCTGACTGACAAGGGCTCTTAGGGTAGATGGCATAAAAACTTGTAGAAGCCTTTTTTCATAACTTCATTAATCATCTAGAATGATACATGCTGATTGCATTCTTGCTGATAAAATAGTAACTGTATTTTTCAGTCTTGGCTGCAAATCTGAAGCTATCTATGGTATAGTTAAGCCGAGGGTGAAAGCAGACCATAAAAAAAAAAATGCACCTTAAAGGGTGGAAATCTGCCTGGAAGAAATACAATAGGATATCAAGAGAGAAAAACAGTAAAACAGGTGCTCTTAACCATTTGCACGCATTGGAACAAATATGCAACGCTGCTGATGACTTTCCAAAAGGAGAGTTCTTGGTGTTCTCCATAGCTCAATGGGATGATGGAGTGTGGTCCCTTTAATCAAGCACAGTGCTGTGTTCCCAGACAGAGTGCATCTGTGCCAGGTCGTCTTCTGGTCAGCTCTTGCAAGCTGGGGTAGAATTCTGCTGGTGACCCAAAGTCATGCTCCTCTGCCCGAGCTTCAGAACTACACCAGCAGTTATTCTGCACCTACCAGGACTGTGGAAAGGAGCAGAGCTGTAGAAGTACAGGCAAGAAATTAATTTCCCATATCCTTATCTGTCTTCAGCACGTTGTTTCATAGTGAACTTCTTCCAAATGGGTTGTTGCCTTAGCAATGCTGATACAGAAAAAGAAGGAAGGAGAAAACCTTTTAGGGAAGCAGTTGGCTGCAGCCTGGATTACACCTTCCACATGGAGGATAAGTAGGCTGAGTCAAGCTGTCTGTCAAAATTTGGCTAGAAGAGTTAGTTTCACCTGGCTTACTCCACTACAAGTCAGTGTCATATTTTACTATGAATTAGTTTTGAAAGCTGGGAGGGATTTCCTTCTCTTATTTTCTGTACTGTGCCTAGAGATTAATGGAAAGCTGTATTAAGCAGTGGTGGAAAGTGCAGGATGGTGATTCACATAACAATGCCTTACATGTTTACAGTACCTTTTAAATAATATTTTAGAATGTACCCTAGATTGTGAATTTTAAGATGTGTTGTGTATTATGATGTTGTTATGGTTCTTGATAGGCACATAAGTTTATATTAGCTTCTAAAACAGAACACGACCAATGTATTTAATATACTCATTAGAAATACCGGTCAAGGAAAGCTGATGTCAAGCTTGCAGTGTGTAATCTTGCTTATCTGCATCATAAATACTCTATTGTATATTTATCTAACTCCTGATTCCAAGTGTAGACAGAAACGGATTGGAGTTTTGTTGTCCTTCTTAAATAAGCACTCAACAGAAGGGAATAAATGGCTTGCCAGCTGCATGCCCACCGAGATGTTTGTGGGTTTTTTTTTTTGTTTTGTTTTGTTTTTTTTTTTTCCTAGAACAGATATACTGTGAGCTGCTACCCTAATGAGAGGGTTGTTAGGGTCCAAACTGGAAGTAGACTGGAGTATTTTGACTAAATCTAGACTCGGCTAAATTTTGCATCTCTCTCCTGATATCCTGCTTTACTTACAAGGACTGGTTGTGGGTTGTATTTTGAGTAAGTGAAATGAAACCAGAAAGAACAGTGGATGTGGAAAACAGGGGAAAAAAAAAACCTTTTCCTCAAGTTTAAAACACTTTTCACAGTGAAGCTTTTGAATTTATTCACACTGGTACTAGAACAGCATAGAAAAAAAAAATCTCAACAAAAGATGGAAGGGATGACATTCAGCACACTCTTGCTCAAGAGAGCATAGTCTAAAAATAAATCTTTCCTATGGCCGTAGAGGTTTCTAAAATCTTGTGTAGCTTTTGACTGTCGTGATGGTAATTTGTGTGAAATGTATTTAAGGATATCGAGGAGAGACTTTCTTATGTCTGTGAAACCAGTGCAATAATATCTTGGTCTATCTGGTGCCCAGCAACTTTAACAGAATTGCAAATGAAAAATACAGTAACTGAGTCGCCAATCTTTTGGCCAACCAGTTTTGGGACAATTAATTAAACCAGACACAAAATATATATATATGAAAGACTAATACATATAGAATCTACCCAGCGTAGAACAAGATGGGACTTGTTTCACTCTTCCCTTAGGGATGCTGTTGTTAGGGAATATTGATGAAATCAGCAACACAGTTTCAAAGTTGGAGCTTTCATCTTTCTCTCCTAGCTATTATATGGTATTATATAACTTAAGGTTATATGACAAGCCTAATAGCATTTAGTTGATTCCCCTCTCCCCCAGCCCTAGCTAATGGTGTTTTGGAGTGGAACAGGTTGAGGGAAGCGATCCTTCCCCTCTGCACAGCACTGGTGAGGCCACAGCTGGGGTGCTGTGTCCAGTTCTGGGCTCCTCAGTACAAGAGAAACATGGACATACTGGAGAGAGCGTAATAACAGGCTATGAAGATTATTAAGGGACTGGAGCATCTCTCCCATGAGGAAAGGTTGAGAGGGCTGGAGCTGCTCAGTCTGGAGAAGAGAAGGCTTAGAGGGGAATCTCCTCAGTGTATATAAATACCTGAAAAGGTGCAAAGAGGAGGGAGCTGGGCTTTTTTCAGTGGTGCCCTGTGACGGGACCAGAGGCGATGGGCACAGATTGAGGTTTTGTCTGAACATCAGGAAACGCTTTGCTCTGCCAGTGCTCAGTCATCCTCACAAGTTGCTTGGTGATGTGATGGTGTCTCCGTGCTTGGAAATACTCAAATGCTATCTGAATATGGTCTTGCACAGCCAGCTTTAGGACCCCTGCCTGAGTAGGGTGTTGGACCAGATGACCTACAGAGGTCCCTTCCAACCTCAACCAATCTGATTTTGTTATTTCCATTCACTTTGTACGAGTCTCTCTAAAATGCTCTAACTAACAGACGACATATGCTGACTGAAAACCAGTTACAGCAATGGGTTTCTTGCAGGAGTTTCAAGACTGTAGAACGAGTTCTTGTACAGCTTTTGATTTTCACACACGTGTTGTAATTATTCCTAATTTTCGACCACTACAGTTGAATAAAAGATACAGGAAATGCACAAAATACTGTGATTCTGAAGGCCAAGAAGGATAAGCTAACCAACCAAATAAAAAATACTTGTACTATCTGTCACGGAAGGCAGAATAATACAGAAGAAATTTATGTTAATGAAGTTTCAGGATAGGCGTTAGAATTATTCAGACACCAAAGGACTTGATAATATACCAACATAAACAGAAGCATCTGTCTTTCTGAAGTGCTGGCTGATTAAGAAAATTACCACATGTGTTTAAGCTTTTATACTAACCTTAGGTTAGTGGTGAGGATTAGAGGCTTTTTAATTTTTTTTTATAGAGAACTTTTAATTTCATCTTTGTAGAAAGGTGCTTAAACAAACACCTTCATTTACATGTTGGCTTGAATACAATTTATAGAAGATATACATGTATAAATATGATTTATGGGAGCTGAAATGCATAAATAGCCATAACTAACGGTTAGGTTGGAAGGATTGTTGGAGGAACAGGAACTGTTGGAGGGATTCTTTGCCTCCTGCTGATTCACCTGTATAGAGAAGATTCTATGAGCACCTAATTCATTGGAGTTTGGTGTCACTTGGCATTACTGCAGCAGCCATTACATTGTGCAAAAGGCTTTTTCTTTTTTTTTTTTTTTTTCCCAGAAAACAAGCTCCTTTTCTGCAGCTCCACTGTTCTGTAGAGAAAATAGAGCTATTTGGCAAGCCCTGAAAGTGAACAAGTCACGAGTCTCTTGTAAACTCTACACTACCCCAAAAAGGCATAAGCTTTTCTATTTTTTTTTTTTCTGAAGCGAGTGCAACAATAAAAGTTTTGGGGAGTAAAGACTGTTGTAATATTACATGAACTCTTAAAAAGTCTTTTTGTGACTGAAGTAAAGTGCTGTGAAGGTATAAGAGAGTCCCTATGGAAAATCTGGTCGCTGAGGCTGTCATAACTTATATTTACAAACTTAAGTGGCCTGTGCTACCTTAAGGTTGAGAAACCCGCAGTTTCCCAGAGTAACATATTTAATTCGGGGGAAATCAATTGTTTGCTTTGTGTATACTGCAGTATGGCCCACGAGAGGGAATAGTCCCAGAGAACCCAGCGGGCTGCTGCCACAGAGCAAACTGAGGAATGTTACAGTTCCTTTTTTGTTGCTGCTGTAGTCCGACAGCTAACAGAGCAGAAAAGAGCTGGTTGAGTGAATTCCAAATTTAAACAAGCTACTCCTTGCCATGGAGTTATCAGGTGGCAGGTAGAGGGAATGAAACCAACCTGAAGAAATGGCTATTAGTGCTTCCAGAAACTAATACGTAGAAAAGACCCCCTGAGTAATGTGATCCCTCTCACTTAATGTCATTCCAGCCAGGAAACTAGAGAAGGTGGTGTGTATCTGTGGAGTTGGAGTGTTGTAACATAACTAGAGACCTGCATTTCAGTTCTGCCATCAGAATGGATTGTTTGCATTCTCTCTGCCTGCACCTGGGTGCTTCCTTCGAAGCAGCACTGTTCCTATAATGAGAAAACTTAGTCCTCAGAGATGTAATTGAGCAAGCTCACTTGAGAAATTCTTCTACCTGAGTTTTTAAAAAGTTTGCAAACTATGGCTCCCCTATGCTACGTTGAATAACCAGAGATCCATTGGGGAAAACCAATTTAAAGATTCCACGGAGTGAGTCTTCAGTACTGAATATTTTTCCCTTCTGTTAGGGTTGTATTTGCAAGCAAAGCAATAGCAACTAAGCCCAGGCAGACATCCTTCCCAGGCCAATGTTCAGGACACAAAGTCACTTGCACTGGGTGTTAGAAGTCTTAGAATTTCCCCTCGTTCATTGTTCTCCTTTAGGTAATGATTGTTATTTTGCTTTGACAGTAGTATTTTCTGTGGATCAATTTAAAAGGCACACAAATGTGATCTGGAAGAAGCTCCATCTCGGTGTTGCCACCTCCTTTGCTGTTTAATGAACCAGCACCTCCCTCCTGGAAGTTTAATGGATTCTTCTAAAACAAAATGAAATTAATCCACAGAGCAGCAGATAGAGCAATTACTGATAATTTCATCAAGGAAAGTTTTCAGCTCACTTTGACAATTTAGTGAGATGTCTGTATAGTTAAGAGACTTCTTAGCTTTATTTTACAAGCATATTCCTCATTTAGGTTTTGTTTTATGTATCTACCCTCATAGATACGAAATACATTTAAGAACGCTTTTAATTTTAGGGCAGGGGTTCTTCTTTAGTCCCTGTGTGAAGCAGGGAGCAATAGTTAACTTTACCATTTCCAAAGGAGCATCAGGGAGTAAAATTTCTTTGTTTCAATGAAGTTACCAGTTCCTGTAAGGGACAGGGAATTTACTGAAATCTTGAAGGAGGAAAAGCATTTTTTGTTCAGGGCAACCCATGAAAGGAAGGAATTACTTTTTGCCTAACCCTATGAGTTGTGCAGAACACCAGAGTTCCTGGGCCTGGTGTCTGTGTCCTGGGTTTGGGTTTATTATCACAAACAGTTTCTGGCCCAAGCAGTTGGGAGGGGCTGCAGCTGGGAGAAACAACCCAGCCAGCCAGTGGGCTATCGATGCCATACTGAGTCATGCCCCTATAGAAGGGGAGAGCTGGCCCAGGGTCAGTGTGCCTGCTTTCAACTTCCTTCAGTGCGGCTGGAGAAGGGAAAGTTGGCATCTCAGGCACAGGTAGAGCCTTCCTAGCTTCTGCTACTTGTTTTGTATATCATATTATTAGTACTGTTGTGTGGGGTTTTTTTTTTTCCTCTCCATGTTTTATTAAACTGTCCTTATTTCTACCCCTGAGGTCTCACTTCCCCCTCCCCCCCTTTCCTTCTTCCTCCCAGTTCTCCTTCTCATCCCAGAGGGGGGTGTGAAGATGGGGGGCGAGAAGTGGCAGGTAAGTGGCTGTGTGGTGTTTAGCTGCAAGCAGAGGTTAAACCATGAAAATCTGCAACCCAGTCAAGGACTGTTTTTTCATATGTCTGTGTGGTTGCTGGAGGCCAGAATACATTCTTGCCTTAAATTTCTGTAGCCTAAAATTCCATTTTCCATTTGGGCGAACAGATAACAATTTGAATCCTAGGTGAAGAGCTGTGGTTAATAACTTTCAAAGTGAGAAAGTTAGCAAAGTACACTATCAGAAATAATGTTTCAGGAATGACTTAGAGGAGCGAAAGAAGACGATCCAATTCTGTCAGCAGGAATTAGTTCAAATGCATAAATGAATACTGTAATGCCTTTTTAATGAGAACACAAAACCCAGGCAATTTGCAAACAAAGAAAAAAAAAAAATCAGTGAAAAGGGGTCTGTCTTTGCATCTTCCCAATCCTTTTAGTCATCTCTGTGTGTTATGCCTTTGTGTATATCTGTATGTTTGAATAGTTATTAGCGTGTGCATATACACAGATCTCTATACATACCCTTCCCTTTAAAGTTAGGACATGGTCTTCTATGAAAACCTATACAACAGAAGCCACGAACTGACTTTATAGGGGAAAGATCTTCCACTAAAGGGTCGTAATTTATAGGGACATGGAATGGTACCCCGTAATAGCAACAGAGTAGAACACAGAATCCAAGTTACCAGTTAAGAAATGAAGGTGCGTACAAGATTTGGTGGGCAAAAAATAAAGTTTGGGTTGGATTCTTTCACACACTTATGGTATGTTGAGAAAATGGTTTTGCCACTAAGCTAGCCACCTCGCTTTGCATAAACAGTGATAGTTGTTCCACAATGAGTTCTGCGTGCGGGAGAACCTTTCTCTGTATTAATTATAAATTAACTGGTTTGGTTTGCAGTGGGTCAAGAATTCTCATTTTCTCTTCCTGAATGTCTGCGTAATCGATGAAAATGCTGCTGCTTGTGAGACACTGTGGTTTTCTTCCCTCTTTCTGTTACCTGGCCAGATTTGTGGCCACTAGGGCTTGGCTAAGTATTTACAGGATGACGATCTAATTTTACCATTTTCAGTGTACTGTAATTTAGGATTGAGTAGAGTTGGCATTTAGTTTGCTAATTTGTAGCGTCTTCTCGTAAAATCCAGGGTTTTTGAGACTCAAAAGGTATTGCTTCCTTTCTGGAGCTCTACCTGGCTGAAACTCTTAGGTATTACCACTCAAAAAGAGTTATACTGTGAGCATTGCACACTGTGTGCAATTATGAAGATTGCTTAGGCAGTAAAGCTACAGAGTGTATTCTCTCTCACGCTCTAATGAATTTCTAATGACATCCATAGTCATACAAAGAGATCATTTCCATACCAAGATAATATTCTTTTATGTCCCCACATTTTGTTTACACGAGCAATTATTGTGCTTTTCATGTCTCAACCTGCTTCTACCTTTTTAAAAGGCCTCTTTAATTTTCCTGTTCCTTTTTCTTAATCTTATGTGACGTTCTGTACCTGAGCACTTTGGCAATTCTTGAGCAAGCTTTCCCTATCTGCAGAGATTCTGTTTTGGCTCATCCTACTTCCACAGTGCAGCTGGGCATGCTAGATTGAATTTTTCTACTTCAGACTTGCCAGCTGCCAGACCATAATCTCTTTCTAAAACCAAGAATTATCGAACTCCTCAACTTTTTCTCTCATTATTGTAGCTGAGACCCATATGGCAGATTTACATAGAAGACAAAACAAAGCAATTCTGCAATTATCCTCAAAGCAAAGACTTCTGTGTTGAATCAGACAGCCCCACTGCACAGATTTCGGTGGAGCAGTCCCATGTGTCTTTCTGTCAAAGTGTTAGACTAAACTGGGCACTGACGGAGAGCACTGAATTTTAATCTGGGTTTCAACACTGCCTGCCTATCTGTCCTGTGGCTTTTCAGTTTAGATCGTAAGGCCTCCAGAATGAGGACTGTCTTTTCCTGTCTTGCTGTATTTGCATGCTGCTGTTGCAGTAGGCTCCAAACGTGAAGCATTACTGCATCAAAAGTTTGCTTAGGTCACTGACATCGTGCTCACGATCTCGAAACAGTCTTAGCCTCTTCCATGTATGAGAGGGCCTTGCAAATGTATTCACCTCAGCTCTTTGAGTTTTCACTCGCTCTGTTTTACACGGAGAGGATTAGGAATATGAGAGCCTTCAAGCTGAAGTTATGTAATGACTCTACTTTGTCCCCTAGAAGGACATTGTATCCTTGATTTGAGGTGAGGCTGCAGCAAACCGACGAGTTCTTCCACTTCTGAGAGATGAGAGTTGACAGGTACCACTTTAAATGCATACGTTGTTATTACGCTAGGCTGAGTTAAGGTAGCAAAGGTGACAAGAGTATAGAATGGTTGAATTCTAATCTGGAATTCTGAGGAGACGTTAATTATAAAACTGTATTACTTCGTCACTTCTTTAACAGTACACAGATGTTCTTTTGAGGATGTGTCCTGCAGCAGCAGGAAATCAGAAATATGAGGCTGTAACTGATTCAGCATGGCTAATACTAGTCCAGTGGCCAAAAGTGCATTTCCTACCAGCTGTCTCCCTGAAGCACTCTGGAAAAAAATGTTTTGATACTTTGACCTGATCAGTTAATCTAATGGGTAAGATTTTTCCCATGGATCCTTTCCAGTGTTACTGTAAATCTGAACTTGGCATGAATCATATAGATGCCACTGATAGAAGAGCTGGCAGAAAGGAATTGTCTTGGTGAAGAATATATTTTGCCACTTATATCAAACATTTGTCAGTGGGTAGATGAGAGGGGGGGGGAAGTGAACTAAAAGTGAAATATTCCTACAACATACCACCTTTCTTCAAGTGCTTTGTTTTCCCTCTTGCTTATGGCATATGTCTTTGCTTGCTCTTTTGATTACTGAATTATATCCAAATATTTTTCTTTCAGAATCAAGAATTTGATCCTTAAACGTGATTGTTTCCCAGGTTTGTTTTTTGCCTGATTGTAGATTTGTTTCTAAATCAACCCCTATTAAGCAAGATGTTCAGCCTTGTGAGTTTGTGGGGGCAGGATGGGGGGAAGTCAATAGTGCTGCTGTCCTTTCTGGTGTTATTGCTTTGCAATTCTACCTTGGAAGTTGCTCAGCAGGCCCTTCCCAAGTGTTCCATTGCTCACCCGAGGTAAATAACTGGAAACAGTATAACTGAATGACCGAATAGCAGCCGGTGTTGAAATTGGGATTTATACTGTGGTTTTCACCTTGGCAAGCTGCCATCGTTTCAGCCGTTGGTTGGATCCCCAGATCGCTCTGAATGGGTACATGTGTTACATTAGTGATCTAGAGTGACTTCCTACCTACTGTGAAAAGGCTTTCTGAGCCATTGTTTCAGCTGGGCAGAGCACCCTATTACCAGCTTGCAGTGGTACAGGGCACAATTTCAATACAGTGCCTTGTGCCAAAGGCAGTGTGATCTCAAAGCTATTTTGCTTAAACCAGCCCCTCTCTACTCCACCGTATCTCAATACATTACTTGGAAACAAGAGCTAGAGAAATGGTATGGGAGGGGAGAAAACTTAGACTCTTTCCAGTATTTTATCTATAGCTGAACTGAGGAGCTGAGAGATTGACTTAGGTCCTCTGGCGTTTGACAGTGGTACAAAACAGTGGCTCTTCCAAATGTTCTGGAAAATCTTTGGATGTTTTTTTAAGTTTCTAGTCCCTGCTGTATTGTGTATTATAGGGAGAGTGTTTAAAATCTGTCTAGGCTTGGTGCAGAAATTTTGTGGAGCCATAAATATGAACAGTAAAGTATCAGAAATGATGATACCGTGGGGTGGAGAGTTGCACTGGTTTATCCAGCCACAATTTCATGAGTTATGCTGGTGTAGGGTGACTGTCCAGAGGGTGCTTTCACTCACATAGTTCCTTTGGTAATATAGCTAAAGATGTAAGAGGCCATCGAGTGCATTGGGCTGAAGCACAAAGGGAGGGAAATGACAATATAAATGAGAACTGTTGAATATGTCATTAAAAAGGTGGATTTCTCAGAATATAGTAAGCCAAGTCCTCTTAGCCATTCTCATTCATGTGTGCCTTCAAGGATGGGCAATTCTGTCCTTGAGACAGAACATGGAGAACAAGCCTTCTGTGATGGGCAAATCCAGTTGCCTGAGGCTGCACAGGTATTGACGTTTTGGTCCAGAGCAGTAGTGCAGATCTGCAGAACATACCATGGATTCCCACTAGTTGCCTACCTGTTTGTTCAGTTCAGAAAGGTTTTGATGTGTGCAAACTGCTTTCATTTGGAGAAACAAGAGTTAGAAGCTCCTGCTCAGGTGGAGATTACATGCGTCCCTGCGCACACTGGGGTCAGAAAGGTCTGAACCATGGAGTGTGTCATGCCACAACATCCTCCAGCACATACTCGGCATTCACATGCCAGCAGGATGCTTTAGGGCTGTCAACAGCTCTGGTAACACCCTAAATTGCTGCTTAGGCTACAGAAAGAGCTGAATGTACCTTTGTATTTACTATCGGATGCCAGCCCTGAGGTCTTTGTGATTCTGCTGTTTTTTGCCTGCTCTGATTTGGTGCATTTTCTCTGTTTAAACTTGAGATAGTAATTTTTAGCTTTATTATTTGCTGAAAGAAATGTTTCAGATTGAATGAGACAACAATAATAATACACAAAGAATAAATCTGTGCCATTTTCTTTCTTTTTGGCTACACTGTGGTCATAGTGACATTGTTTCCCCACCTCACTCCCAGGTTCTATTTTTTCTTGGGGTTTTTTTTTTTTTTGGTAAAAGGTGGTGTCTAGAGTTTCAGCACTCAAAGCAATTATTTTAAGAAAAAAAGCAGACTGTCATGACATAAAATCCTTGATACTGGCAGTGCCATGACTTCAGTCCTAGTGCTTGTGGGGTCTTTTTGCACATGCATTCAAGAACAAAATTAAAAAAAAACCCAACCCAAACTCTGTTTTAGCAGTGTTGCATTGCTTCACCTCAGTCCAAATTAACCTTCTGTTTATGTAAAGCAGCAGGCGCTGTGTCCTTGCTTGCAAGTTATACAAGTTTAATGTGAGCTGTACCATGACCTCACCAGCTAATAAAAATCCATATTTAAGTACAGATGGAAAAGTCAGAAAGGAGAAGAAACTTCAGAAGGGCAGTGTTATTTGACATCAGATGGCCTTTTCTCCCTCAACTCTCCTTCTGCCTTACACATCTGCTAGATAAATAATCTCTGTGTTACTTGTCTATTTTGAATGAAAAAGCTCATTTGTACCTACAGCTATGGAATGGTTTTATTTTTCTTATGATCCTGCCTTAGGAGCCCTTGAGTTATCACCTTATCCCAATTTTTATATAATTCTATGAAATGTTGGGGATATTAATCTTGTCTAGGACCTCTGGAGGAAAGTGAGCTCTTACAGTGTGTGGGAAGTAGCAGTCACCGTGGCAGACTGTTCCCACGGCTCAGGTGCTGTGGAACTATAAGAAATGTTGAAATGTCTGGGCTGCCACCTCTCTCCTTCCAGTGGCCTTGGAGCAGCTGGTGGATGCAGCCCTGCAGGAGACTTGTATGCCACTCTCCCTGTCTTACAAGCAAGGTGTAAAATAGCTTGTTGGTTTAGAGAATGCACGTAGGAAACCACAATGCTAAAAAGGAAACGTGTAGCAAGTTTTACACATCTGGAGTGCTGGAGAGTAGGGCAGGTATTCCTTCAATTGAGATTTTGCAGCCAGTGTTTGTACAGAGTGAGAAACCAGTGAGAAACTGCTCCTTCACCACTCAAGGACTATTTCTGACAGGCAGCAACAAAATGGCATCAGATGCCAAACAAGAACAGTTATCACTCTAATAAGCTGAGAGATATTCAGAATTCATATCCAGAGTCTTATCGTAGCTCGCCTCCTTAAAGTTACAAGTTAGAGTAACAAGGTGTGGGAGTCTGGCTACCACTCTTAACTATCAAGTACAGCAAAACAGGAAGAAACTCTTCTTGTTTGTTTGTGTTGGGCAACAGACTTCCTCCTTTCCCAGATGCATCTGCAAGCTATGCACTGAGGGCAGCATGGAGTTTACCTAGTTAATAGCAAATGCTGTGCATCTGGAGACCAAAGGTATACCTGTCTGGAAAGAAACAGTCTTAACACAAATTACTGTACTTGAAAAGTAATTCCAGCCTAAAGTGCTTGATATTGGCTTGTGTGTCGTAGGCTCATGGAGAAATCATCTTGATGTAAAAAAAATCCGAAACCAACCAAACAACAAAAGCACCAACAAAGAGGAAAAAAACCCAAACAACCCCCTAACAAAACCAAGTCTCCAGGATGACTGCACTAAAGAGTCTGTAGAACCAAACTGAGACACATTCCCTCATTGTAAGGTCTAGAGAATGACTTCAGAATTCTGTGGAACACGTGGTGTCTTCTATAGTACTAGTCAGGGGTTTTCTGTTCCATGAGAAATTAGTAACTAGGATGCTGCTTGGACTTACAACATAGAAGGGCTAATGGGGTATAACAAATGACCCTCATAGAAAAATCCCTGCTTGCTAGTCTGCAATAATAAAGATTTGTTTAAAGTTTGTTTTGACGAGTTTTTAGTAACATATTGTCCTCAGATGAAAAGGGTTTGTTTATTTTTTTTAGCCTTTATATTGAAGGAAGATGAAATATCCTAACTACAGCTGTTGAGGTAAACTCAGTATGGCAGCATGTACCCCAATATAGAAGACTACATACAAGATGATCCAGGATGCCAATAGGCATGTAAATATAAATACAGGAAAAGAAATGTTTGGAAATATCTGAAATAAAATGTGTGTGCCTTTCCTATTTCAGGAGGGGTTTGCTTTGTTGGTTTTGTTTGGGTTTTTTATTGACAGTAATAGGTGTTCTTGAATCTTGAGTTTACTTTCATAGTTGCTTGTATGAATTGTGTTGTAACTGTTGTTGAACTGAAATATTTTTGTCTTGCATTGTAAATATACATGGAGCTATAAATGACATGTGCATATTCTTTTATTGGATTGCCACCAAGTTAGTAGTGGAAGATACCTTGAGTTAGTTGTAAGCTCAGCTTCTGTTAAAAAAGAAGTCGGTATCATGCCTGGTTTACAAATTCAGTTTTGCTTGTTTGTAGCTCTTTACCCACAAGTGTTTTGTTTTGCCCTTTTTTTTTTTTTCTTCTCCAATTTACTGAGTTAATCTTCATTTGCAGATCATGTCTCAATTTTCTGGAAAGTCTTCAAGCTTTGCTTTAGTACCTTCTGAGAAGACAGTTTGTGGACCTTTGGCCTGTTTTAGCCTCTACCATAATTCTTTTGGTGAGCTTTTCATGCCTTTTGTAGGAGCTTAGGGCTTTTCTATTTTGTTCCTTCTCATTTCACAGGAGTATCATCTTGTAACTTACCTCCTAGGAGATGCCACCTTTCCTCCAGTGCAGATATCAATGCCCATCCCAGTCATAGATGATCTCAAGACTTTGCAGGCCAGCAGCTTGGGTTACAAAGCTGTAAAACTGCTAAAAAAATAACTGTTTGCAACAGCTCTTTCAGAGAAGCCATCAACAAATGATGAGTGATAAATGTTGCTATCTAGACAGACCATATTAAGTCTCATAAGACTGTCCACTGACTTGATGATATTTATTCTGCAGTGCAATTAAGGCATTCCTTTAAGAACTTTGTCTCTTGTAAGATCTTCATTCACAAGAGAAGTTACAACACTCTCTCTCATCAAAGGATGTGAGACTGTATTGCTGTACTAACCTAGTTTATGGGACTGCAACAGCTCAAGGCCACTGGTGGTGTTCTTAAACTGTTCATTTCCATTGCAGGTGATACCTTTAAGCAAATGGATTTTTGCTGTGCTGCAATTTACCACAGCAGGTCTGAGAATGCAGTGCCAGGATTACCCCCCACCTTGTGTACTAGGCTGCATTGTGCCTGCCTTCAGGGTTCATTGCATTCTGCTTTCCAGTGACATTTTCATCTCTTTTACCTGGCTGCCTTTGTCTTTCTTCTTTTCATCCTCTTTCATCATCATCTTCCTCTTCCCAAGGACATCTGACCTTTTGCTTGGCTCAGCCGCTCTGGTTTTACATATTAATTGCCCTGTGTGGAAGTATCAAACTGAATCCAGCTCATTGTCTGCCTTTAAAGAGGAAGGTGTGATATTTTTGTAGCTTTCCTCTACGTTTTATTTCTCCTCTGTGTCAAGTATGATTTATTGACTGGTCAAGAGACTATTTAAAGCACACAGAATGCACATAATGGGTATTTGTAGCAGAGGTTATTCTTGCTGCTGTTGGGGTCATGGGCACAATAAGAAAAAGCAAAGTGTGGTTGTGACTCTAGGGCTTTTTGTGCATTTCATTCAGTGTGTGGGTTATAATGACTCCGAGGAGGTGAACAAAGTGTTGGAATTTAAACCGAGGTCTCCCAAACAGCAGAATGTGTAGTTAGAGGCTGTGCACCAAGCTGTTTCCCGTATCTTGTTAAATGTTATAGTCATTAGAACAAATATACAGGATTACAAGTAATAATAAAGAGGCCTACACATCTGTCTGCACGCTGAATAGCTCAGTGTGTGCTGCCTTCCCACCTGTAGTGCTCAAGTTCTCTGCACAGAACATGGTTTGAACTGAAGGAAAAAATAGGAAGAATTAAGATGGGCATAGACTACCCATACAGAAACTTATTAATTGAAATGAGAAAGGCAGAACACAAGACCTGGCTGAAGTTATAAGTTTAGCATTATTTATTTGCTCCTAAAAGCAAGGATGAATACCCTGAAATGGAATTTGACCCAGTGGAAAAGACTGTGAAATGGAATGTTATCAACATAATCTAGTTGGAAGGGGAGGGTCTTACCAACCTTCTAGGATAAGAAATTATGCCCTGGCAGAAGGTATATATGTATGTGTGAGACAGTATGCATGATTTCTCTTATTCAGGAAGGTGCTGAAAGCGAAGGCTGCTGTGAAGATGGTCTTTGGTCACTAGTCTTTCAGACAATTTCCCCCCCCCCCCCCAGTTAGACAATGTGAAGAGCAGGTAGGACAGGGACTGTATCTGTCACTCAGGGACAGGCTCATCAAAATCAGCTTGTCTCAGTTTAAAAATAGTTAGAAGATTTGCTATAACTTTTAGAAAAGCTAAAGCAATATCTGAATCTTTTCTATGTTGTAGGAGACTGATAGAAAGCTGATGTTTTAAGTTTCATGGTCAGGGGAAGAATTATTATTTCTTGCCAGCTAATAGAAAGGAAAACTGAGAATGGTATAAAAAGCCACATTTAATCTAATTGGCGTTTAGGTTTTGTAATATGCTGACTTTTAAGTCAATGAATTTGTTTTGATACTCTCTTAAAAGTTAGTATAAATTTTTTAGGAATTTCTGACACTTCTACATATTGGTGAAGGCTTGCTACGTATTAGACTCTTCTTTTTTTTTTTGAGCAGTGAGTAAAATGGAATATAGGTTTGGCAAGCATTTCTTTAGGCTGGCATATGTTAAGCTGAGGGTGCCAAGATACAAGTATCCGTATTAATTAATGCTGCTTCCTGGACTCTGTTGGAAACATCTTTTTCATCCATCCTTTCACTCTGCCTTTCATACAACCATCCACTTGGTCACATCATCAAAAGATATTTGACCCTTTTCTTGCATAGCCCAGAAGGATGCATAAACAGAAGAATAAAGGGAGATTGTGCCCAGAATTTTACTTTCAGCATCAGCTTTTGAGATTTTCTGGAGTGTATGAAGCCAATGAATGACAATATAGGCAGGCAGTCAAAACAAGGCCTTGAAACTTTTCTGAGATTGGATCAGTGGCAAAAGTTCATGTTCGAGGTGTTGGAGAAATGTATTTAAATAGCTATGTTTTTCTGATCTGAAACCCAGTGCTGAGTTAATATTCAAATTATTGTTGAAATGCCATTGTATGTAGGTGTTCTCCATTATAGAGTAATGAATTCATAATCGTTTATGCCATTTTTTACTTAAATGACATAGTCCAGCACGAGTATTTCAATAAGAAAGCCAGTAAAGTGGACTCTGAAGTGAGTTTTCCCCACCATGAAATCACAACAGCAGCACAATGCCACACACCCAATTTCTTGATCTACAGGATAGTCCTTTGCAGCAGACGCAAAGAAATTATCCATTACTATTCCTGGTATTTCAATAGAGGCAATTTTTTTTTGTTTCTGACTGTCCCTCAATGCAAGAAAAAAACCCCACCCCCCTAAACAAAACCACAAATCAGCCTGAAACAGAACCAACCAAAAACCCCCAGTTATGTGAAAAATGAGTAATTCAACAGCTCGATTTTCAGGTGATATTAGAGGCCTGATTTGCAGAATAACCTCTTTTCTCGGTTTAAATTTTTACTGCTTGCAGCAGATCTTAGCAGTTTATTTTCCTGCAGATGATTTGGAAATACTCAATATTTCAACAACTTCAGTTTAAGTGCTTTTTTAATGTGCTATTAATTTTGCTGTTAATTACTTTAAAGAAAACGCTCGCGTTGAATGATCTTGATATCAAAATAAATTTTACAAGTAGTTCTTCTAAATGCTTTAGCAATTTATTTCTGAACAAACTTTTACAGTGAGATATTTTAAGATGCTGTTTTGATGCTCTCTGATCTGTTGACTTCTCTGCTATGATCAAGACTGTTTTCCATTCATTTCCTAAGGACTGTCATCACATAATGAGTTTTGGTCACAGCTATTTGGACATTAAAGACTTTCCATATGGTTTCTCAGTACTAAGGGGATCAATTTGCTGCCAGACTTGTTTTATTTTTTCATTTTCTTCCTAGTCTTTAATTGGTACTATACCTAGAATTGTGCAGTGCCTGCTCTTCCTATGATGCCATTTCTGTTACTCCAATGTTTACATGTAAATATGCTTTAAATAGATGTGATGTGTCTAAGCTTACACTGCTTTATTTTGTGCCAGCATACTCTTCTGTATGCCACAAAGAAAATTAGGCTCCTTTGAGATAAAAGGAAAACTTAATATCTTCCTCTAGGCATCCTTCAAATTTGAGTTGCCAAAACCTCCCCTCACTGAATCTCAATTAACCTCTGTTCAGCCTGTTATTAGGTTTGTTTTCACGCATTTAAAAGAGCTGTTAAATTTGGAGTTGAACAGATTCACTGGGGTGATGTGCTCAGTAAAACGTGGTGTCTTTGCACACTAGCAGCTTTCTCGTGTAACAGGTTTGTGAAGGAAGACACAGTAGAGGGAAATACTTTTTGGTAGTGACTTGAGAAATGCTTCTGTTTCGTAGCATACTGCAGTCTTAGGACTTAATGGCCAAACCATAGGTCTTTCTACAGAATCCACCTTGACGTCTCAAGAAATTAAATAGTAGGTTCAGGTATGGATCATTATGCTGGCTTCTGACATTTATACCTGCGTGAGATTGCTTCAATCCACTCAGATCAAGTAATCTACATTTGTTTTTGTTGTTTTGCGCTTTTGGGATTCTTGTGGGCTTGGGGATTTGTTTCTTTGTTAGTTTTAGAGAATTATCTGAGTGGGGGTTTTGCAGTTTGAGGGTTGTTTTTATTTTCTTTTTTTAAGAGCTCTGAAGCACAGTCCCTACAAAGACTGTATGCTACTATGAGCTCCATAGCAGATGATAAAATGGACCTCTCAGACCTTGCCTGCCTGAAAGCATTTGCCTTTCTGACCACTCTTTCGTTTGGGTTTGGTTGGTTTGGGTGGGTTTGGTTGGTTTGGGTGGGTTTGGTTGGTTAACTTTTTTTCATTTTGGTGCATTATCACATCAGAAAAAAATATGCAGATTTAGCACAAAAAGCCTGAGCTTCCAGAATGCATTTTTCCTCTACTTTCTGGGGGCAATCAGGAATAAGAAGAGGGACTATTGCAACAGCTTGTGTTTTCCAACTTTCCTTCTCTTGCAGCTCTAATATTTTTCTTAGATTGACTCTTACAGCTTGTGGTTAGTTAATACCGATCTCATAAGAAATTTAGGAAGCATTTTATCTTAGGAATTAGGTGTATATAACTAATTCAGGATTTAGTGTTCTCTCGCATAGATTTTGGTCAGTCATAATCTCTTATCTCCCTAAGCTTTTTCCCAACTGATTCTCTGATTTAAAATAATAATAATAATCTTGTGGTAAGAGGTCCACAAGTACCTAATTAAACTGTGTGTCAGAAGAGTGCTCTACTGATAATTAAATATGTCAGCTTAATGCAGTAGTTGCTACTTAAACAAGTTAAGCCACTAGGACATCACTTGAGCTGCCTGCTGCACAGGAAAGAAATGCAAAGAAAACTGTCTTACAGACCATTAAAATTATTCCTGTTTGTTATTTCTGATCTTTAAATTTGAAAATCCTTATTCTTTTATCAAATATATATTCCTGTTTGCTACACCAGCAATCTTTGAGGTCAACAGTGATGTGTCATTTTGTTCCAGTTACTAGTTTAAGGTTTGCTTGATCTGTTTCTTGGAGGTCATTCTCATTATATAAGGGGAGACACAAATATCTATCTGCATGTGATGAATTTCCCAGAAACGTGGTGTTACCCTGCAGATGTGGTCACCTGCAGCTTCCTTTCCTCCCCTCTAAAAATAAAAAATGCCAAACAACAAACAAACCCACCCAAACAAAACTGAAGTAACTACTTAATGTGCAGTAAAGTGGCCATGGTCCAATAAAGACCCGAAGTGAAATAATGTATGATTTATTTAAGGTAGAGAAGTGCCAGCTAAGATCACAGAACTGTATGCCATGGTCTCCAGAAAAGAAATTGCTACTAAACCCCTCTTTTATAGTCGCTGTACTGATGTAGTACTGTGGGAATGAATTTCAGCTCTGTCTTCCATTTTGGCCTGGTGTCTCAGTGTGCTAAGAGGATTTGTGCTCAATGAGCCACCAGCACACTGAAATGTGTAGAACCACAAAATTGTGTGTCTTGGAAGAGTCCCCCAGAGGGCTTCAATTCAATCTGCCCGGGGCAGGTCCAGATGGAGCAGGTTGATCATGGGCTTTTTTTATGATCAAGTTTTTACTATCTTCAGGGATGTTTTTTTGTAGATCATTCTGGTTTCTTCAGCATTTTTAGGTGGAGAATTTCTCAGAACAGTTAAACCTGGAGTGGGAATTACTCCATAATCAGTGTCCTGTTCCAAGAGTGCTCAAGTGTAACCCATTAGGAAAATAGTTGCTCTTTAGAAGTGAGGCTGCTGTGTTATACAGTGTTATACTTCTAGGCATCCAGGGTTCAGCAATGGAAAAGCTGTTACTTCTGGGTATTTTTTTTTTTGGTGGCCAGAGGAAAAAAAAGAGCATATTTGCTAAGGTACTGTGAAAAGTACTATTGCCACCTTGCCTAGCGATCTTGGCAGAAGTGCCCAGATGATGAGCCTCAGCTCTCTGCTGGGCCACAGCCACATTTGAACTGCTACATGAAAGCTGCCCTGTTTGTGCCCAAATATTTTACGTTCAGGCATTTCCAAGTTTAGTTCTTACTCTCTAGCCACGCTACTGGCAGCACAATTTGGCTAAGAAAGAGCTATCCTGTATTACAGCAAACTTAACTGATGATAGAACAAATGCTTGATTTAAACTGACAAAAATTTGTTTGGTTGGTGGTTGGTTTGTTGGTTTTTTTGTCCCCCCCCCTACTTTTGCTGGTGCATGGATATGATTCTAGCTTCTGAAAAGTTTCTCAGTCTGCCTCTGATTTTCACCTCTCCAACCTGCATTGCTTTCTATTTGTGACATGAGAATTAGTTGCCATGGAGATGATTGCAGCATGAACAGAGGATCCCTTAAGCAGGGGACGAGGAAAACATTGCATATATAAGCAGATGGGCTTAGCAGTGAGCATGGAAGAAAAATCAGTTAAATCTAGGTGTAAGGAGCAGAGGGAGTTGTTTTAAACACGTCTGTATATATTTTCATTTGTATGCCAGCAGCATCTTAAATCCTTGCTGACTTCCTAGAGCACCGTATGCATTGTAGGTGTTTACCTGACATCCTAATATATATGGAAGTGTGTCCATAGTATCTGTGGGGACTAAATACTGGCTTTAGTGAGATGTGGTAGAATGAGCTGCAGCAGGTGAGCAAAGACCCCTCTGTGAAGCAGGTGTAGGAAGAAAAGTTCAGAGGGTTTGTTTTCTGGTCAAAAAAAATTATGCAGCCCTTATTTCCCAAATGCTTTGCAACAACAGCATCTATCTGCCAAATGTGGTGACACTAGCCTGGAGGGCTGGTTCTGCTTAGCTATATTTGCAATTTTTTTCAGGATCTGACCTGAGATATTTTAAGGCTAATTCCTCTCTTGTGTATAAGAACAGAATAAAATCTGTGGTGGGATTGTCAGGCTTACACAAGGATGGCTTTTGGTCACAGCACTTGACCCAAAGATTCTCAATACATGCATTGGAAAAATCAAAGCAATTTTCACACTATGTATCTATATCCATAGCGATGGGAAGCTGGCAGTCTCTTTGCACACAATGTTAGGTAGATTCAGCTGTGATGTGATGGGTGATAAGGAAGTTTTCAGGGTTAAGGAAACTAAGTTTCACGTAATGTAGGGGACAATATTTAGGTCTAATTCTTTTTCCGATGGTACGCTACAAGTCTGGAAATTTTAAAAGGGTATTTATAGATGCCCATTTTGTTTGTCACTAGGGGTGTGTGTGTGTGGGGAGGGAGGATGTTTGGATCTGTGTGTTTGCATAGTGACCAAATGGAAAGGCACAATCATCTCTTGCTAGTAATCAGATGCCTAGTTCTCTGCAAGGTATCTGAAAGGATCACATGCTACAGGGTCTGAGTCCTATGAAAAACAAATGTTATTTCACCATATCTGCTGAGTAGTTACTACATTTGACCCTTACTTATGCAATTATCACCTATAATAGTTACTGTAAAGCTTCATATGATGTCACAGGTAAAACAATATGACTCCACCTGTGACCTAGAAGGATGGGCTGTTGCAACATGGTACAGAATACAATGCTATCATTATAGAGCTGCTTCCCTGTCATGTTGTGGCATTGGCCATTGCCAGAAAAGTATAAATCTAAGCAAATACTTCAGAAAGCTTTTCGTGCACAGTCCCTGAAAGAAAAGAATTTAAAAAGAGCTTCACATTTAGTTCGGTGCGTTTTTTGTTAGCTTTCTGTGAATATTTTAGTGTATGAAAAATGTCTCTACAGAGCATGAGATTTCTGTACGTGGAGAATATTTGCCAAAATCACGTTATAAATTTATACAGATGAGTATTTAATCAGATGACCAAAATTTTAATGGTTAGGCTTATAAATATATAAAAACATACTATGTAAATTTCAAGTTAAATGACGACGCTTGATTTTTTGTTATATATACACTCAAGATGAAGGGCTCATCAGTAATCCCATCATGAAAGATTATTTATGGGAATGGTTTTGCAAATAATTATGAAATATTGAATATTTTTAAACTGATGAATGAAGAGAAGAATAACTTGATACAAGTGTCTTGTTCTAGCTAGTAATTTCCGCAGCAATGGTGAATGTCACGAGAGTTAATATCTTATGCTTAGCAGGTATTGCTCTAAATTTACAACGAACTTAAGCCCATCTGCCACATCTCCATCTCTCTTTATTGATTGGCAGTAAATTTTGTGGCTTTGCTCTCAACAGCATCTTTTGTTTAATTTTTTTTAAATAAATTTTTGTATCAGCACAACGAGTTACTTCAAAACTCACTCAAATCTTAGTCTTCAGTAGGACTCTGTCAGAGGTGGGCTAAATGTTTCAGTTTGTTTCAACAAGTTTTTTGTTAACGTTGCGCTCCTTTGTATTCCTGGTGTCTTCAAAGGGATGGGTGGGTGCCTGGGGTTTTTTGCCCTCTTACTAGGTGCTGTGAACAGAGAAATTAATGAGATGTGCAGCTGGTGACACCAACAAGACAGGCATGAGTATAATAGTTAGGGGTGCCGAAAAAAAATGTATTGATGATAATGAAAGAGAAGTGTTGTTAGGTAAAATAATGCCCTGCAAAGCATACATCTACTGCTGAAAATTGTATTTTTTTCCCCATCCATGTTGTGCTTAAATTTAGTATTAAAAGCTTTACTTTTTTAAAGTTCCAGTGACCTCTGTTCTCCAAATTTGTAATCATAATATTTCTGCCATTTACTCTGTGTCCAGAAGTTGTAATGTTTTGTAACATAAAGGATTCATTTGCTTCTCATGCAAATGTACATGCTTGGAGACTCAAGGGTCCCCACAGGGCTGAGGCAAGAAGGCCTGTATGCATCCCTCCTACTGTTCCCCAAACACTTCCCTGCAGCAGCAGAGTACTGAGTGTCCTGCAGAACAGGTTCAAGTTTAGAGCAGTTATGAGCATGCACTCGAAGCCAGAACCCTTTCTCCATCTTCTACGCCATTGCAATTTAAGGTTATTTTCTTAAAGGCTCATTTTGACCCTTTCTTGTGAGTCAAATATATTTTTTTTTCAAGTATTTTTGACCAATATTTTAATTGCATACTTTCTTGATAATCTTGTGTGTAGTCTATGGAAATACTTTTTCTTTGCAAAGCTGAACACTTTTTATTTCTTATTTTAAACATTGCCACTAATTATTGTCTAAACTACTACTATAAAGAATCTGCCACATTTAAATATCTGGTAGTCGAAGCTTCATTGTTTGTGTTGTGTGGTTTGTTTTTTTTCTACCTTTATTTTAACAAACTATATACATGTGGTTTTCAAAAGTATGAAAGTGTGAGGTTTGTCTTGTTATTTCTCAACATTCAGCTGACATTTCTGGGCACACTTAAAAGCAGTCCTTAAAGAGAAACATTCCAGATGCTTCTGTACTTAATTATGTGATTATAGTATCTAGAAATCACAATATTCATGGTGACTTCATTACTTTTATTTATGCACCTTCTAACTCTCCTTTGTGAACTGTAAAGAGCAGGCTTCCTACTGGTGTCTGCATTGAACAGTCAAGTCTCCAGTGCCAGTGCTGCATACCAGCAAATCTGTAAATATCTGAATCCTTCAAACTGTGGGTTTATATTTTATTATAAGACAACTGAACATGCCATCAATATATTGTAGGAGTGTTCAGAGTGTAAATGAGGGCCGTGTTGCTCCTCCACAGTTATCTTGCTTCCTGGACGTGTGACTTATCTGATGTGTACCCAAATAGTGCCCAACAGCTTTTGCTGGCATCAGTTGGTGCAAACATACAGATTTTGGTACACAAAACACTGTGTTGAGGCTGCAGTGTATGTACAGTAGCCTGCAAAACAGAGTGTGAAATGTTGCTCAGCACTTGGCTGTAACTAGAGTTCATCATTTAGTGGAGGGGAATTCAGTATTTTTCCATTTTTGGAAAAGGAAAGAAAGATTTCTAGGCCTAAACAAAAGGAGATTTTTAGGCATAAAAAGGCAGAGTAAAATCTCAACAGCTACAAACAGGATCTCGCTGTGGATGATGGAGTCAGAATGGTTGCAGGCTATTTAAAAAAAAAAGTCACAGACAATGTGGTTCTTGCAAGATACGGTGCATCTTCTTGTCTCTTCACTTGCGTGGCAGTAGCACAATAACCTAGCCAAGAGATTATATTGTGAGACAGCCTTTCATAAGGGAAAGGGTTTTGCAAAATAAGACCTTTCTGAATGAGATGAGTGTTTCACTGTATTTCATGCAGCATCTAGTCTTCATGCTTACCTTGTTCAGAGCAAGTATGTTCCTTCCCTCTTCATTAGAGAGCATCTAAAAGCATGACCATAAGATTTCTATGTTCTGCCTCACTTTAATGGTCAGCTGGCACCTCCACAACAAAGCCCAGCTGGAAAGGGTTTTTTAGCTTGACTTTTTTTCATTGATACTCTGGACTCCCTGGCAAGCAAGAAGTCTGAGCGCTGTGAGCTTTTGGCTTTTGTTTTATTCTTAAATATATTTGATTTAAATTATTCAAGGTACTTTTCTGTGCTTGCTTGGACTGCAAAGCATTATTCCCACCATTTGGATACCTTCCTATTTCCAGGACTTCCTCAGGCTGAAACGAGCATCACTTTCTTCTGGATATAGGCTATAGCTAACTATGCCCCGCAGTACTTTCAGCCCTACAGGTTAGAGAAATCTGGCAGTGGAAGAGCAGCTGAGTGTGGGTACTGTAGGTTTATTTGGAGATTCAGGTACCAATGAAGGAGAGGCATTCTTCTGAAGCATTTCTAAGGGTCATAAAACTTCTGTCTCTGTATAAGGAGAATGGGAATGTATTTTCTGTGGGTTTCTAGATGCCTAAACAGGTAAGATGCTAGAAATTTATTCATGCCTCTTTCTGGGAGGTGACTCCTGCCCTCTTACTAAAGGTCTGTGATTGATTTGCACAGTGCTGGCTTTTCAGCCTTGCCAATTGTATTTGGGAAAGTGATGACTGAAGGAATTGCTATCCTGCACCATTTGCTAGACAGGGTTTTGCCCAGCCTGACTGCAAAGTGAAACTAGAAAGAAGGTCAGAAGTTATCCTAGAGAAAAGGCTTTAGCCAGATAAAGAGAACAGACTACTATTGAAGTGCTTGGTGTGATATGCCACCAAGCATTTGTAGCTAGGGTAGCCAGACACTTCCCACCAACAGGCTGCCACTATATTTGCGTTAGCCTCCAGCATTCAGTAAGGCTGGTTCTTTCCTATATCACAGTTAAGCTTTCACTGTTTAGCATCCTTTATGCAAACTTCCCTGGCTGGCACCGATTGGTTTGACCACCCCTATTTGTCTTTGCCCTGACAGATGAGAAGCACTTGCTATCACAACAGCTGAAAGGTATTTTAAGAAGTTGTTGTCTGCTGTGTTCTGCTGTGTTGCTGGGTCTGAGCTGAACACATGCTTGATTATATGCTAACTTGAACCTTATCTCTGACAGCAATGGTATTTCCTAGGCTGAAGAACTGGACTTGGAGAATAAACATATATGAGGATCATGGCTTGAATGAGAAGCAACAATGTTACCAAACCGAAAAAACCTCAGTCCCTTCCAAGAAGAATTTTCATTATGCCTGTCAGGTTTATATTAAGGTTAACATAAGACATATTTTCAAGGGCATATGTTCTGGAGTGAGTGTGCATAAAACTTCATCCCTTTTCTCAAAATGATGAAGGAATTTTTTTTTTTTTACCTAAGTGCTTATATTTGAGGGTATTGAGGAAGCATTTTATAAAATGCTTTCACATCCAAGTTTAAAAAATGTTAAATTGGAAAACTCCAGAGCTCAAGAGCTCAACAGAAAACAGCAAGCTTCCAGTACTTAAAGACTTAGATCAGTAAAACTTATCTCCATCTTCATATAACAAATACATAAACCAGAACCAGTGCTCAAAGGTGTTCCACAGCCTACAGGTGTAGTATTCATTTCAAAGAACACTGAAAATATAGACTAGAATCCCAATAATTTCAATTCAGAATCTGGAAATGAGTAGCAGCTTTCCATTAAGTAGCATAAACAGCAGCATGTTAATTTTAAAATGTTTTTTACAATGAAAAAAAATATACATATCTGCTTTTCATAGCACCTGCTGTTTTCATTTGGTTTGTAAGTTGTTTAGCTTTCATAAGCCTGTGTGAGTTTCAGTGAGATCTAGGAACTACTCAATCACAAGTGTTGTGAAAGTACGGTTTGTTTATTTTTTTAAGGCCTAAACAGAACTGTGTTTGTGTTAAAGGGACTCAGAATGACTGTGCTTAGGGTGGTAGTTGCTGGGCAGATACTGTTAGCCATACAGATAGCAACAGGTACAGAACACCCCACATCAGTTAGCAAAAAGAGGTGGAGCTCCCTCCTATCCACCCCACCCCCCTCCCCGGAGGACATTGCTAAAGGGGGCATGAAGTCAGTTTACAGTAAATCTGTGTGAAATCAAACCCCAAAACACCCTTACCAATTTTAGCCCTGGGCCAATGGGTAGAATGTAATTTCATTGCTACTTCCAGGGTATAAATATTCTCTGCCCTATTGCTATGAGGTGCTGGTTTTCTTGACATGAGCCTGATAGCAGCTGATCCTGAGCAAGACTCTGATGAGCAGTGGTGCCCCCAGGGCTCAGTGCTGGGGCCACTCCTGTTTAACAGCTTCATCAACAGGTTGGATAAGGGATGGATTACACCCCTAGTAAAGTCACAGATGACACCAAGCTGGGTGGAAGTGTCAATCTGCTTGAGGATAGGGAAGCTCTACAAAGGGCTCTGGATAGGCTGGGTCGCTGGGCCAAAGCCATTTCCATGAGTTTCAATAAGGCCAAAGGCCGGGTCCTGCC